>JAJKFI010000052.1:1183990-1211799 GCA_029204185.1 Lerista edwardsae | reverse complement strand
ACACACACACACACACACACACTAGCAATCGAAACCTCAGTGCCATTTGCTGCTTTGATGGCTGCTATTTCCACCGGTTTTGGAAAATCTTTGTGAGAAGGAAGGTCCCAAGCGAGTGAGATCAAAGCCCTTGATAGCTCTAATTGCTCCTGTATTAGCAGTGCACAAACTTAAGACACACAAAAATGATTTCCATTCTTGGATCCCATCCCAACCTGCTGGCAAACAGGCAGGCAGTCATTTATCTAAGAATGATGAATAAGCAGGCACAAAACATCGTTCTCGCTGGTTCTGGAGCAGAGCCATTTTTCATGTCTCATTTCGTAAGACGCTTTGTGCCATTGGCAACACCCATGCCAAGGATCCCCCTTGTGTCCCTTTGTTCTCAGAGTGGAGCTCCCTAGCAGCTCCTCTCTGTTCTTTATAGAACCAGGGCCCACTTCTCAGCAGGTGAAGTGGGCAACCTGTGCACAGATTGTACCTTCTCAGGCTGCAGGTGGGCATTCACATATGACAGAGTACTCTCTGGATGTACACAACTACAGGGAGGTACGTTCTTTGCAGGCTTCTCCTTGAGATGCTTCCCATGCCGTCCTTAACAGGTTGATCATTACAGCAGGATTAAGCATCAAAAAATAGGTTAAAGAGAGCAGAAAGTCTGCTTCAAAAATTATGAATTTCTTACATAGAAAGCATCTTTTCCCTTCCCCCAGCCACCCAAATCCTATACCTGAAACAAAGAAAAGCTAGATGAGTAATAAAACAAGAAAATAATGAAGGGCTCAGGGTCACACAGCAACATAGAGGCATATCCAAGGCTAGATTTCTTCATAGTACGGTACAGGAAGGAGTCTTCATACAGTCTCTTTCCTGGACCATAACCATTAAAGGAACAGGCATGTGCTTTCAAGTGAGTCATGTCAGGCTTAAGCTGCATTGGAGATCCAAGGACTTAGCTGGAACTCCCCGAGGCCTCAAAATGAGGGCGACAGCAGAGGTGTAACTACAATGCTAAAATGGCTCCTGCCTCCTGCTGATCCTGCTAGGTGCTCAGCTGGAGATTCTGAACAGAACCAAACACAAATTTGCCAAGTTCTCACTGGTGCCTATGTGCACAGATACCGAAGGAAAGCATGCTCTGCAATTATATTGTCTGTTTCAGACGCCCACACAAACACTCGTGAAAAAAAATCTAAACTGTTGTTTATTGCCATCTCCCTGACAAAATACACAATTTGAACACCTTCCCTCCTTTTTCTTAACATGTCCGAACGTGGTGTTCCGCACTGCTGAAGAAGCCCGGAGGGAAACCACAGAAACCGAGGGAGAGGAGCTGCCAAGCTGCGATCAAATCTGTGTTTTTAGATCAACTGTAAAAGCAGCTGTCAATCTTACTTTTTAAACACATCTACACATGTGTTTGTGTTTGGACGTGGTGGCGCAGCGGGTTAATTTGCTGTTGCTGGGCTTTCCGACCGGAAGGTTGGGACTGCGTGACGGAGTGACGCAAACACGTGCCATCCTCCCTGACTTCGAGAGTAGTCCAAACACGCTTTACTGTGGCCCTTGTGCCGGCCAAACTTTGCCGGCCTAACTCCAGGCTAGGATTGCACCTGAGTGGCATAGAGCCGTCAGGAATGCAACTAACAAGCTTACATAATTCTAAAAGTGTTTGGAGGAATCCCAGGCCAATTACTGAGAAGACTGCAAAAAGCCAGTAAGAAAAAAAAAAGAGTCGTGTCATCTTAAGGCAATGTCTGCAATTATCCAGAGGAGTCTGAGCAGCTCTCCAACATGGATAAGGATCCTGAGTGAGTATTTCCTTTTAGTGAGTTTTTCCCAAGAATCAACTCACAGTTGTTTCTTTACAAATACTGTACTTCTCTGAATTAGTTCAGAGGTTGTATTACAGTCTTATACAGTCTTATAAGTATGGGTGCAGCGGGTTAAACCGCTGCTACTGGGCTTTCCAACCGGAAGGTTGGGAGTTCAAGACTGCGCAACGGAGTGAGCTCCCGTTGCCTGTCCCAGCTCCTGCCAACCTAGCAGTTCGAAAGCACCTAAATGCAAGGAGATAAATAGGTACCACTTCGGTGGGAAGGGAACGGCGTTCCGTGCGCTACGGCATAGAGTCATGCCGGCCACATGACCACGGAAACTTGTCCTCGGACAAAACACCGGCGTGGGGAAACCTTTACCTTTACCTTTACAGTATTATAGTCTTCCACTGTAGGTCAGTCTCAACCTCTGCTGCTTGAAGAATAGGCCTTTCTTCCTTTTCAACAGTAAACCCAAAGTTATTGTCTTCAAGAATGGACCTGAAATGGCCCATTAATGCTTAGTTGGCCAAGTTGTATTGTTTAAGATGCCTTTGGCTTCTTCTGATCTGATGGTCCTATTTTGTGTGCACTATAGTATTATAATATAGTATATAGCAGTGGTTCTCAAACTTTTTAGCACGAGGACTCACATTTTAGAATGACTATGTCTGGGACCCACCGGAAGTGATGTCATGGCCGGAGGTGCCGCCATTGTGACGCCAGAGCCTGCTGCTTTTCTGATAATGTAGCAATAAATTATTTCTAAGCCATTTTCCAATAGCAAAGTGAATCAGAAACAAAAAAAGCCTACTAACAACCTTGACACAAGCAAAACAACCACACAGCCCTCCCCCTTTCCAGCATCCCATCTTCCCATATTTTCAATATGGCTGCCCTAGGTGCTTCACAACCCACCTGAAATTGGCTCACGACCCACTGGTGGGTCCCGACCCACAATTTGGGAACCACTGGTATATAGTATTAATATAATAATACAACATTCCAAAGAGAGGACCGTTCTATGCACAGCTGGCTGACACTCCGAGCACAGCTAGAAAAAGCCCACCACCCTCCCTTTGAATGAACCTTCCCAGTTCTGGCAGCTTTCCAGGGAGTGAGATCAGTATGACGACAATATTTCTTGCACAAGTTTCACTGCACTAACCTGAGGCTGCTCCTACTGAAATATCATGACGTCAAGAGCGGTGACCTGGAATGGTGCAAGTCTAAATGGTGGTTTTGCATTAGAGGGTAAAATATGCCAGCTCCCAGGATAGCAAAGTATAAACACTTGGTTTAATCCTAGATATCCTCATACGGAGGCAACAGGACTCATTCTACTTGCCAGCCAGCCGGCAAAGAACAGAGTATGACCTTGAAGACCTCTCCAGGCTTGACTTACAATTGTCTGTTGAAGCTCAATGGCACACATCCAGAGGAGGGAACCACACTGTGAAGGCTACATCTGGGGCTGAGGATCTGGTGAATCACAGAATACTGTATATTTGTTTAAAAAAAAACATTGAAAATGGTGGTTTAGACTAGCCTGCCCATGTAAGCTGCTTTGGGCATTTGCTTTGGCATGGGAAAGGCAAGATAGAAATTCTTCAAATAAATAAATACTTCAAAAACAAACAGTATGGCCAATGTCACAAGATTCAGGGCGCATTCCAAAGCGCAAGGGCGCAAGCTGCTTGCGTCACCTCCGTACTATCGCGAAAGTGCTGTAAGGCACTTTAACGCTGCTGCCGCTGGTTTGACGCAGGCAGCAGCGTAGGCCCAGCGGCTGTGTTCAGCTGGCGCAGGAGCGGTTCTGGGCAGGGGAAAGGGGGAAGCCGGAACAGGGCAGGGGGAGGGCAGTCCAGCCTGGGGAGGGGGATGGAGCTTGGATGCAGCCATTAGGCCACATTCAAGCCCCTGTCCCGTGCCGCCCCGATTCAGGCCACGCGAGGAACTCGGATCTGTACCTGCTATACAGTAGCCCACAGGGCTGGCTGGTGTCTACCTAAGGCAAATATGCCCTTGCCCCGTGGAGGCTCCAGGCTGCACCCAACCTGCATTGGATACAGCACAGGCTTGCTGGCCTGTGCTGTTCTGGCACAGGTTAGGATTGCACCCTCAGAAAGCTCCCTTAAAAGGAAAGGTATGTGTATATGCAGAAGGTATGCAGAAGGTATGGGCAGAAGATTTAGCCGAGAGGGTTAATGCCTCCGTTTGCCCGAAGATAACAACTGAAGATCTCAAGGTCGTGAGCTCGAGACTCCCGGAAGTCTGAGTGAGCGGCAGACCTTGCAAACTGCGGCTGATTAAAAGCTGAGTTTCAGCTGCCTCGTGGGAGGAGGTGTGCTGAACTCAGCTGCGTCTCTGGTGAGAGCAGGGAAGCCTCATCAGCCAGCAGACGACAGACGGGTGGCTAAAGAAAGAAGGCTAAATCCAGAAAGAAAGATCTGTTTGAGTGTGGTTCTTGAAAGATAGAACATTCTGTAAATTGTAAAAACCTTCGGGTTTGTGAAAAGTCTGCCTATGTAAACCGCCTTGAGTTGTAATCATTAGAGAAATCTAGTGATCTTAAGAAAGGCGGTATATAAATACATGTATTATTATTATTATTATTATACAGACAGCACCTGTACACATTCCATCCCAAATGTAGGTTGTAGTCCTGTATACACGCTCCGGGAAGTAAATCCTCACTGAATTCAAAGAGATGTATTTCTTAGTAAACATGCATAAGATTGCACTGCTAAACAGTGTGTTTCTCTTGTGTTTTCCTCTGACTCCAGTCAAAATTATAACACAGAAACAAAACAAGGACATGCCATAGGAAAGCCATAGTGGATTTTTGCCTCCTAAGAACCTGCATCAACACAAACATTGTAACCTTACACACATGCACCAAATGGCAACTGTTTTTGCCATCTTTACTGCATCTCTTTCTGCCTCCAATGCAAAAAAAAAGAAAAAAGAAAAAGATACATTACAGCATCTCATGTAATTATTTCTCTGGAACTTCCTGCTGCAGGATATTTTTGAAAGCAGGAGGGCAAAGTTGAAAAGATTAGATAAAATTGTGAAACAGACAACAGTAATTAAGTAGTATATAAGCCAGAGTAGAAACTGACACAAAATATATCATTCTGTTCAAACCTATCATTAGTGGGAAGATAATGTTTCTATCAACTGAGCATTTTATCATGTTGCAGAGTGTATATGGTGCTTTAAATGTGCCCATCTCTTCCTCTGGGTGAAAAGACTTTCAAAAGAATTCAGGTTATGTTTTTGCTTTTCCCACTTGTATTGGGTAGTTTCCCTTCCCTCTGAAATGTAGCACTCTCTTGAACATGGAGATGGAAGAACGCTGAGTATTAAAAGAGATGTTTGTGGCACTGATGCTAATTGCCAACAGAGAGTCTTTGTAATCTTTTGTAACGGAGACATTAGCCGCTCCAGAAAACACAATTGGAGTTGCAATCCTGTATACCAGTAGTTCTCAAACGTTGTAGCACAGAATCCACTTTTCAGAATGACAATCTGTCCAGGATTCACTGGAAGTGATGTCATGGCCAGAAGTGCCATCATTGTGACACCAGAGCCTGCTGCTTTCCTGAGAATGCAGCAATAAGTTGGTTATTTCTCAGCCATTTTCCAAAAGCAAAGTGAATCAGAAAGGGAAAAAAGCCTATTTATAACCTTGACACAAGCAAAACAACCACACAGCCCCTCCCCTTTCCAGCATCCCATCTTCCCATATTTTCAATATGGCTGCACTAGGTGCTATGTGACTTACCTGAAATTGGCTCACGACCCACTTAGTGGGTCCCGGCCCACAGTTTGAGAAACACAGCTATATACATTTAGGATTGTGCTGTGGACGCCTTTCTACCTCCTTGAGGTTCCTCATGTGGACAAGCTTTCATCGTAGCCATTGCTCTGCAATGGCCTCTTGCTAAGTTTTTTAATTTGTTACCTCTGGCTGGGGAACAAGCATTGAAAAGAAAGAGGCCTATTGTGAAGGTGCGCCTAACTCCCTTGCATTGCTGCTTCTCCTCACAGTTTCACTTCAAATGGTTTCAGAGACCCCATGAACGAAAAGGTCAGAGAAGAGACCCATTGGTGAGGGGAAAAAATACTCCACATGATGAGAAACTGAACTTGTTGGGATTGGCCACGGAAGAACTAGAAACTGCGAGGAAAGACAGCCAAAGCACATGCTTTGGTCCCAGCATTCTACTTCACAGGACATGGGTTGCCCAGCCCTTCCACTGACTCACTGCCTTTCCCCGGTGACTCAGGACATGAGGCAGCCAACGTTCAAAGACAAACTTCAGAACAGGTGGTGCGTGCATGAACGGAAAATAATTACCACTGTCAAGAAAAGCCTGGCTGAAGCTTGCCAAACAGAAGGAGTGCAGCTCCCTAAATCCAGTCTGCATCACCAAAGGGCTGCTTAATCTCCTCCCCAGCTACCATTTCCGCTGGAGGGCAAAAGCTTCTGTTTCAAGTCATTCCACCTACAGTATGCTTCAATATTTATTATTACACGAGGTGTAATAATGCTTGGGGGTGATCTAGGCCCTTCAGGAATAGACCACCTTCAAAACCCCTTCTCTGAATTTTCATCTTTTTTTAAAGCAAGCCTCTAACCCTTTTATTTACAGAGACCATAAGGCAATTTTCTACCTCTCAGTGTAAGGTACCACTGCTTTCAGCTTCCAACAGTCTTACCAATGAGTGCAAAAGCAGTGCTTTGATTGACAAGCACTTAGCACTCTTCTTTTTTTTTTAAGCATATGAGACTATTGGTGTGTATGTACAGTATATATGTTTTTTCTTTCTGTTGCATACCAATTAACTACTTCCCTTCTGCTCTACCTAAGATGCACACTTAGGTGTGCTAAGGACATAGAATCTATTCTGGCATTGAAACTAATTTCTATAAGATTCTTGAATGGAGGATTCTAGCGCTGTGGCTCTCAAACTTTTCAGCGCTGTGTCCCACCTTATCCTCTGCGGTGGGTTGCAACATGATGGTGCTGGAATGCCTTACTGGAAGGCCACAGAGGCCTCTTCCAGATCATGCTGGGCCCACGACCCATATGATCGGCCTCCTCAGTCCTCAGAATGGCCCACAGAAGCAACTGGAAGTGACTTCCGGTCAAACAGGAAATTGCACCTGCAAAACCGAAATTGTTTCTGCCAGCCATTCTGAGACCTGTGGAGGCCAAGCGCATGGGTCATGGGCCCGGCATGATCCGGAAGAGGCCTCTGGGGTTACCCAATAAAGAATTCTGGCACCAGCAAGAGTATCAAGTCTGGCGCAACACACATGGGGGTCATGACACATGAGCTCATTGCCCTCCAATGGGTCACGAACCACAGTTTGAGAAATGCTACTCTAGTGGATTATTCCTTACACCAGTGGTTCTCAAAGCACTGGGACCCACTTTTTAGAATGATAATCTGTTGTGACCCACCAGAAATGATGTCATTAACCTGAAAGTTATGTCATGGTCAAAAGTGACATCATAAAGCAGGAAATTTTTTAATATCTCTCATACAACAAAATTAAATTGAATTAAATAAAATAAAAGTTTAAAATAAACATACGTTTAAAAATATATTTAAAACTAAGGAGAACCCTCCTCACCCTCCCAAGTAGCTGCTGATTTGTTTAAAAAAATTTCACCAAACAGCCCCAAAGGCTGCAGTCCTATCCAAACTTATCCGGGAGTAAGCCCTACCATAGTTAAAAGCATATACATAGTAACCTGTTAAAAGTACAGAACTGTACCATTTCTCCAAGTGTAGTCACATACCATGGTGCATCAAGTCAATTATAATAAAAAATAAATACACATTGAACTGAATGGCTGAAATTGGCTTATGACACACTGATGGAATCCTGACCCACAGTTTGAAAAATATTGCCTTATACGATTATGGCAGTTTGCAAGCAGGGGAGCTGCTGCTGATCTTTGCTGTGCTACAGTGCCAACACTGTAGCTGGCCAGAAGGTTGTACTGAAGTTTCCAAACTAGAAGGGATTAGGTTACACAAAGGAGCAAACAGGTCCCATTTAGTCCTAAAGCTTCTTGCTTTCATGTGGCTCCTGAGCGTGAGATGCTCATAGGTTGTTTCTCACTCTCTAGTGGTCTGTGAACCTTCCTCCCTCCTTCCATGCTGTCTTCCCCCACCTCTGACAATTCCTTCACTAAGTTTAACATTCCAGCCCTAAATACTTGCACTGACATATCTGGCCTCAGTGCTGATGTACATTGCTTTTGTGATGTTATCGTGTTGTAGCCAATGATTTGCCTAACTGGGCAACGATAAACACTAACTGGGCCTCAAGTCTCGGTAGGCCTCAGTTTTACAATCCTCTGCTATGTTTTCCTTTTAGATTATCTATTATTCTTGGGTGGAGCTGCTTCTCAAATGTATGCAGCAACAAGCGTGAGGTGGTGGCCCTGAACTTGCAGCCTGTGCAAGACAAAGCAACAAAAACAGCCCTTCCCTTTAAACAATTAGTTCTGCGTTATCATGTAAAGAAAATCAGCTCGGCATCCAATCAACAATAACTGTCAAAGGAATCAAGGAAAGGCTGGGCAGAATACATAGATGCAATTTTTTTTTTCTAACACCAAGTCAATTTAGAGCAGGGAATTTCTCCACCAAGTGTATTTAGCCATACCTATGGCTTTGTTTCCATTGATAAAGCTCCATTGATGAGAAGCTCAGCTCCTGCTTCTACAGGAAACAGGGGTTGAAGAAGGAGCAGAGTGGGGTGAACCCTAAACATTTGGTACTGGTGACAGCAACAATGTACCATTTGGGGAAGGTGGAGGGAACCATGGGGGCCCAGTGCATAACTTTGTCAAAGGTAACCAACTACAGCCACAATCTGTAGAACCAAAACTTCTCCCTCCCTACCTCTCCAGTGCAGAAAGTAAACGAAGCGTTTATTATATTTCCATTTGCTATCCTCAAAATCAGCAACACATAAGCTACTAAAGTAAGACTAGGCATGAAATGTATCTGTGAACCGTAGTCAATTTTGGGAATGATGTTGGAGAAATGTAAAGAATTCAAAGACCATTGCAATCTCGAGGAGTGCAAATCTGAACACGCCAAATGGATGAACAAGTTTGAAACAACCGGTTTCCCCTTTGGTTTGTCAGTTCTGGCACAGAAAAGCTTTAAGTTGCATCGATTGCTCAACACAAGGCATAACTGAGCAAAAGGGAATAGAAAAGCATTCCTTTTAGCACACAGCCAATTAGAACCAATGGTGGTAGACTTGTAACTATCTTAGCTGTTTCTCTGCTAAAACCAGAGCTGGCCTGTCCATGAGACTAACTGAAACAGATACCATAGACAGCAGATGGGTGGGGAAAGTCCACCTTTGTCTGCCCTCCTGCCACCATTGCTCCTCCTCTCATTCCATAGATTGGAAAAAGGACACAGAAGAAGAGAGTGGTGGGCTACTCCTCCACACGTCCTCTTCTGCTCCTTCTTCCTCTTCTAATACAGGAAGTGGAGGTAAGGGCAAGGCAAGGTACCATAATCAGGAAAAGGGGAGGCAGCTTTTGGCACTTAGCATCAAGTACTAAGAGGTCATGGCCCAGCAATGGCTAAAACGAATTGAAAGTTTGTACCTAAACAGAAAACAATTGTTAGGAACCAAAATAGCAACAGGTCCACCCAAATAAAGTCAACTGAACTGCTTGATCTCTTACCTCGAAACTTCTTGGGTGGGTTATCCAAATCCCCAGCAGCCGGTTCCACCACACAGCGATCATCCACAAGCCTGAAAAACAAGCAGTGAAACATTCAATAATGTATTGAATGTATTTTATTTTGAGCTAGTTATTTCAGTGGCCTCAGCAGAAATCTTTCTGCTCCCCAGAGGTGTAGCTAAAGAAGTGCAGGGGATGCAATTGCACCAGGCAACAAGCTTTAGGGGGGCAACAAGCTGAGCTTGATACTAGTGACCAAAATTGTGAAAACCTTGATATATATGAATAAAACTGTCACTGGAAAGGTAATTCAATACAGAATGCAATGAAACAAACCAGAGTGTAATATCTTTACTCTATCATGTTACAGCCAAAAACACCAGAGAAAATGGAAATACAACTGCGATGTCACTTCCTGTTGTGATGTCACTTCCAGGGCAACATTTTGCCCTCTGCACTGGGCTACAATGTCATCAGTTACGCCCCTGCTGTTCCCTCTCTCTGGTCTATTTTACTTGGCATGTAGATAACAGAAGGCTCTGTCAAGGCTGGAAAAATAATTCAATTTCATAATTCAAATTCCTCATACCAGTCTCAAATTTTGGGGAAAACATCAACTTATTGGGCATGAGTCCTGCATAAAACAAAAGCAGTTCAACTTCCTAAACACCAGTTTCCATTTTCTGATCAGCCAGAGATCTAGGATTTTGTCAGCTCTGCGTCACTCACAATAATAAGTAGCAATTACTCTTTATGTAGATTCAAGTCAAGACCTGAAACTAATTGTAAACTCTTGTGGTGTAAACACTGAACACTCTGAGTGGACATATCTTCTTAATTGTTCCATTAAGGATTTGCCCAGAACCAGTGGTTGCAACCTATAGCCTGAACCTCATAGAGCTTAAGAAATTATTTGAAAATACAGGAATACTTTCTGAATCTTGCCATAATGGAACTAGACTTTGAAATCTGACTACCATCTGCCAAATGGTCCTAAAATAGACGGCTAATATAAAACCATCAATTTTATATAGCCTAATTTTATGCTGTTGAAAATGTCAATTTGTGATTTTAAACAACTGGGGCTAGCCACACCAGGCCACTGAGTCATTCACAAACTGAATGCAATATCTTGCTGACAGCAAGTATATTTGACAGCAAACAATTCCATTCTGTCAAATGATACCTCCTTCTGTCAAATGACACAAATCATTTCCAAAGCATCCTACAAATTACAGTTTCTTCTTTCACACTGTCATTGTTATTTACGGGCAGTGCCATCCTACCTTGGATGTAGCCCCGACACAACTGATTCGGGCCATGCAGCCTCCTCGGATCTGTGCCTGCCATTTAGCAGCCCACTGGCCTGCCTGTTACAGTGCAATATAGGATTGTGCCCTAACTAAGGTCTGCATAATGGGCTATAACGGTCATTAAACCTTCCCTACACTATTGCAATCAGGGACATGGTGGCGCCACAGGTTAAACCGCTGCTGCTGAGCTCCCAACCGGAAGGTTGGGAGTTCAAGACTGCGTGACGGAGTGAGCTCCCATTGCTTGTCCCAGCTCCTGCCAACCTAGCAGTTTGAAAGCACCTCAATGCAAGTAGAGAAATAGGGACCACTTCGGTGGGAAGGTAACGGCGTTCCGTGTGCTACGGTGTATAATCATGTTGGCCACATGACCACAGAAACTTGTCCTCGAACAAACGCTGACTCTACAGGCTTAGAAACGGAGATGAGCACCGCCCCTCACAGTCGGTCATGATTAGACCATTCGGTGAAAACCTTTACCTTTACACTATTGCAATAGTTCAGTTCAGATGTTACGTTCCCTGCCACCAGATTTGGAGGATCAAGAACATACTGTGGGCTCACATTCTCCCTCCTAGCCGCTTGTGCATGGGCTCTTCCTCAACCATACAGTCAGACAGTTAACATGTGCAGTTCTGTCTTCCGCAGTCCTTTCCATATGACCAAAGTGGCATCAGCCTGGCTAACCCTCATTTTCAGTCACCTGGAAATGTCATTTGCTTTAAGATGCTCCAATCACAATTATTCAATGTTAACCGCATCCTTGCCAATTAAAGCAAATTGGGTTTCTGCATGTTGACTTTTCAACAACACAATAAAATGATTATGGTTTTTACACATATGTAAACAAATCATAAACTGAGTTTCCGCAACAGATTGGGCAGAGACAGTGTGATGTGCATCTCTTGCCTCTGCCCTATATAGAACTGATTTTTTTCGGTCCACAAAAATGAATAAAAAATACATGTTGAAAAAGTTGGGCCTAAATCCCTGGTTTAGGTCCTAAACAGGATAATAACAGTTTACTCTAATTACCAAACTACACACAAAGTTTGCCTCCAAATCTATAGAGAAGTTGCGTTCTGAAGATTTGTTCATAACTTGAAATTGAAGTAGGTCGGAACTGCATGTTCTTGCCAGCTTAGTGCTATCACAATTGCACAGGAGCACCAGCAAAGTGCTCTTTGCCTGCGTAAAAGTACACACAGCCGTTCAAATATCAAATGTCCATTAGTCAAGGAAATAGTAAGTCCCTAAACATGCTCTAAAGCAGTGTCATCCAAATTGTGGGTCGGGACCCACTGTTGTCAGGCGGGTTGTGGAAAGCTGGGAGCAGCCATCTTGGAAACTGCAGGCCTTACTCTCGCTATATTCCTTTTGTGTTTGAATGTTCAAGTGTGTTTTTTTTTAAATTTTGTTTTTAGTTCAGTGCTTTTACATAGTATTTTGTCCTAATCTTGCTTTCTGTCAGAGATGTTTCATGGTTGTGCAGTTGCTTCAGTCCCTGAATGCCAGTTGCTATTACATCACACTGACGGCTTGATGATGTCATTTCCGGCTCTGACATCACTTCCGGTGGGTCCCAACACGAGTGCCATTCTAAAAAGTGGGTCCCAATCTAAAATGTTTGAGAACCACTGCTCTAACGCACACTGTTCACATGCAGCAGGAGAGCATGTCTGTTCCTCTTAACCTGCACTGCAGATGCTCAAAGGGTGCCCCTCACTCCTGGGCATCCAAGCGTCTCCAGCATACCTGCTGCTGAGCCTTTACAAACTGGAGGTGCTGAGCACAGAATGTGAAACTTTGTGTATGCAAAGCATACAGTTTGCATACATGTACAAAACTGAGCTATAGTTCCAACCTTCTGTCCTCCCCAGTAACTCATTTAACCTATATGGGCAACGATGTCTAATAAACACTAGGTGCAATTAAAAATTTTATTTCCTCTTTGTCAAGAGAATCTCTTTCAATTATGATAGTGAGGTAGGCGGTTTGGTAACTTGCCACCAACCCCCTTGGTATTAAAAAAAACCAGAATTCCTCAATGTGTTTTGGCATATATGATTGCAACTGCAACAGCATTCAGATAAGTGTCAGCATAAATCAAAAGGAGACCAAGAGTAGATCACAGGTGTTGGAGATGTTCCTACTCAAACTTGTTTTTTAATTGCAGGAGCCACACTAACTCTCTGTGTGCCTATACCTCTTAGCAATTTCCCTCCCCTTTTTTTTAACGTTTGTTTTCTGTCTTCATCAGGCTTCAAACTTTGTTTAAGGTAAAGATTACATGTTTATTTTATACACCTCCACAGAGACATAAATTTTGTCTCGGTTTAATGAATGGGGCTGAGGTTGAAAGACACACTGGTATGCAGGCTTGACAGACCTATCAGCGCCATCATCCTTGTGCTAAATTTGATGAAAGAAACCCTTGAGGAGCTAGCAAAGTGACACTTCTGTTGTATCAATAAGAAGTGGCACAATCAAACCTGACTGGGATCAACAAACATCAGTGTGTCTTATAAATCTGGAATCTCCACAATACTGGAAGGATCCGAACATATTAATTTTTAATCCATTTTGACTCATTAAGGGCACAATCCTAACCTGGAGTTAGGCCGGCACAGTTAGGCCAGCAAAGTTGGGCAAGCACAAGGGCACAGTAAATATGTTTGGACCACTCTCGGAGTCAGGGAGGATGACGCACATCCTGTGCGCTAGCCTCTCTGATTCCAAGAGTGGTCCAAACATACTTTATGGTGGCCCTTGTGCCAGCCAAATTTTGCTGGCCTAACTGCCTGCATGAAAACATTGTGAACCAAATGGTCCCCAGGTTGGTCCACAACTGACAAAAGTTCTTTCTACAGCCAGAACACTAGTTCTAATGGTGGTGCATAGGATTGGGCCATCAGTTAGGTGCCTTTTCTCATCAACTTTAAAAGCAAACCAAAGTAGCTACATTGGCTGCCATCTAGAACAGTGGGGGAAGGCAGGGAGAGCATTTCAACCCTCTCAATTCTGGCCATTTCCCCACTCAGAAATCACCTCCCTACCACCACCACCACCAAGCCGCTTTTCCACTAGCAGTGGAAAAGACACTGTGCACAAGCTATGTTGAGAATGCCTTTTAAACCAGGGTGTGTCGCTTGTGACTGTTATTAATGCAAGACGGAAAAGGGAGGCATCCACGTTCAAACTTAAAGTACTGTACACTCTAGTCAAGGCAAGTTTCACACTTGTATTACAGATGCAGAGAAATGCAAAGGCGAATCTAAGAAGAGCCATTTGTGAGGATGTTGGTGTGGACGCCCACGTTAGATGAATGTGTGTCTCGAGGAAAAGCAAAGTGATTCTGTGGAATGTCCTCTTGTTGAAGGCTTTAGGAATCACTGTTCCACCCTGTAAGCTGAATAGAAGTCAATAAACCCACATAAACCCACACTTCTGGATAACCATTTTCTGCTATACTGTGACCTTGACCTCACAACAGTATGGGAAATGGTATACAAACGCATTCTTCATTTCAGGGAGCAATCCTACACTATGCCAACCTAGTAAGGCCGACATAGCAAGGCCATATCCCAAGGCCCATTAGGAGGCGGCGGCAGCAACATGCAAGACAAGGGGAGGTTTTCCCCTTGCACCCGCGTAAGCCCAAGTCACCCCATGGGCCTGCTCGGTTCTGCGCCTGAACGTGGACAGGAGCAGCCCAAATTGGGCCCACCCTGGCTGGGAACGGGCGTTAGGATTTGGCACTACAGCCGTCCTGTGTCACAACCCCCATCTCCACCCATAAATAAGATTTTATAAATAAATAACAAATAAGATTTTTTTTTAGATAAGATTTTTTTATTTAATAAGAAAAATAAAAAAATAATGCCTGAAAGCCCACACAAAGGGTGCCAAGCAAACCTGCCTGTCCCTGGGGTACTTCATTCAGCAGATGGAGGCACCACCACTGAGAAGAACTATGTATTTTGTAGCAGCCCCGTTCAGATGGTAGGAACACTCGCAGAACAGTCTTCTCTAGCCATCAAAATGGTTGGAAATATAGTCAGTACTCATTATCTGCTAGCGTTAGGTTCCTGGAAATCCTTGTGGATAGCTAATTATCAGATAATAAATATCCTATGGGATCAATAGGGTTAGGTGCAAAGGGTACCTTATGTGCCATCAGAAGAATCCAGCACAGACCTTCAGGAAGCCAGCAGAGTGCAGCAGGAAGTGCCAAAAGATCTCTGAATGCTGCAGAGACCTTTACTTCCAAACACTGCAGGGATCTTCAGAATGGCACCTGCAATCAGCATGGATCCCTTAAAAAGCGGGTGCTTTTGCTGGCCCTTTTAAAAGGGCCAGTGCTGGTCGCAGGTGTCATTTTGAAGGTCTCTGCAGCCTTTGGAAGGTCTCTGCATAGTGGATAATAGGGACAGAGGAGCATTTAACGAGGAAAGTAACAATTCTGCCATCACAGATAAGCAAGGTCGCAGACAAAGAGGATTAACTGTTATGTATGAAAGGAACAGTTCCTTCAGAGTGTCAGGATCTAACAATCACGTAATGCTTTAATGGTCCAAACCCACAGTTTAAACTGCATCTGGAAACAAACAGGTAACCAGCACAGATCTCTTAAAACTGGTGCCACACAATTCTGGCAGACAGCGCAAGTTTTAAAAGAAGTGCTTGCTGTTTCTTTTTATAGCTTTTGACATTTTTAATTGTCTTCAAAGGCCACAGACAATGCTGTAAGCTCTCGAAAAGAAAGGCAGGATATCAGCATTTACCTATCAGAAAACCTTCCCACCTCTTGGATTTGCAAAGGCCAGGCCATATTTTTCCCAAAGCTGAAACATTACTGTTTTGAAATAACTGAGAGGTGGGAAATAAATATAGGCACTTAGCCGTAATGGCCTGTTGAGTACCTTGGAGTAAACCCAGAAAACACACGTTGTTTGCCTTTACCCTGAGGGCGCAATCCTAACCTGGAGTTAGGCCAGCACAGTTAGTCCAGCAAAGTTTGGCAGGCACAAGGGCCACTGTAAAGCGCGTTTGGATCACTCTCGGAGTAAAGGAGGATGGCGCACATCTGTGGGCTGGCCTCTGATTCCGAGAGTGGTGCAAACACACTTTACAGTGTCCCTTGTGCCGGCCAAACTTTGCTGCCCTAACCGTGCTGGCCCAACTCCAGGTTACGATTGCACTCTTAAGGAAGAAAAGTAGGCCAACCAGTCTTCTACAAACCATGAAGCTTACAGAAACCCTTCTCCTGTCCCTGAGCTGAGGCCCCTCACAATCAGGAGTCCATCTGAGAGTGCATTTCTATCTGTTGCTTAACCAACTGGAATGTGGACTTGGGCTCTCTAGTTCAGTTGGACCCTGCAAGCCCCAACGAAAAGGAATGCTGCAATATCCTGACTGAAGAGGTGCTGGAGGAAACAACATCAGATAAGACTTCATTTCAGCCAGCCTAATCCAAACTGAGCATCTTATTCCTCGGAAGCAAATGGAGCAACTCTAAGATAACGCCAATGTCACCGAAACCAGAATATGGCCCACAACCATTACCAAACACCTACTTTATGTGTCCTTGGCCTTCTCCCTGTCCCCATTTCCATTCTGCTGAGGCAACAACAAACAATGTTTTATCTTTTCAGACTTGGACACTGGAAAAGCCGTTTTCAAGCAAAAAGGGAAAAAAAGCTTGGTTGTGCTTTTTTGGCAACCGTCTATATTACGTTTACATTTTCAAAGCTGTCAAGATTCTTTCAAGCACTGACATGCAATGAGATGCAATGAGACTTGCAATCTCAAATGTTAGCAAAACATTCCTAGCCAGATTGAGATTCATAGGGGACCGTATACATTTTCATTTCCCTTTATTTCTATGGTGCAATCATCCCCAAGAGCTAATTTTCATCTTATGCCCATTCTGCGTTGCGTCATGACTGTTACTGCTTAGGGCTGTCATAAACTGTTCACACCTGGTCTGAAGGCATGTGAAACAGCAACCTTGTTAAAGCTAAACAGGTCTGGGTCTGGATAAAGCCATGAAGCGAGACTTCTGGGAAAGCCTGGGATATCCCATATACATTTGTTTTCCTGCAAGGAATAAAGATGGGATATAAATGTGATAAACAAATACGCAATTGTTCACAGCACAATTGAGGATATTTTCTCCCCACCAGCATACATTTCTCAATAGAGCCAGGTTCTGGTGTTGGACGTAGACCTGTAAGATTAATGTTCAAATCCTCACTTAGGACGCAATCCTAACCTGGAGTTAGGCCGGCACAGTTAGACCAGAAAGTCTGGCCGGCACGTTTGGACCACTCTCAGAGTGCAATCTTAACCTGGAATTAGGCTGGCAAAGTTAGGCCAGCAAAGTTTGGCCAGCACAAGGGACACCGTAAAGTATGTTTGGACCACTCTGAGTCAGAGGCCAGCACATAGACATGTGCCATCCTCCTGACTCTGAGAGTGGTCCAAGCGTGCTTTATGGTGGTCCTTGTGCCAGCCAAACTTTGCTGGCCTAACTGTTCTGGCCTAACTCCAGGTTAAGATTGCGCCCTTTATGACTATGAAGCTTTTTGGGTGACCTTGGGTCAGTCACCATATCTCACCCTAACCTACCTCACAGGGTTGATGTGAAGAGAAAAGGAACCAAGCACATCTTCCTGAATTCCTTGGTGGTAAAAAGATGTGACAAATAAATAACGGTTTCCCTCCTGGGCCCAGTTTATCTCAAGGACCGCCTTCTCCCATACATTCCAGCCCGTACTCTTAGGTCATCTGAGGAAGCTCTCTTTCAAGTGTTACCTTTACTCCAAGCTGGAGGGATGGCGGCACGGGAGCGAGCCTTTTCTGTGATGGCACCAAAACTTTGGAATTCTCTTCCGAGGCAACTAAGAACCTCCCCCTCCCTCATGGCCTTTCAGCAGGGTCTAAAAAATTTTTTGCTCCATCTTGCATTTGTGTGACGTGTCATTGTCAGTCATTGACTGTCGTTTTCTGTCCCTCCTTATTCTTTTTCCTTTTCTGGAAAATCGTTTTATATATTGTTGCACATTGTTAGCCACCTTGAGCATTTGCTCCTACAAATGGAAAGGCGGGATAAAAATCTTTAAAATAAATGAATAAACAATATTTTTGAGAACAGATTTTTTTAAAAAGCCCATCATGCTGACAGCAGGGAAAGATCAGTGCCATATGCCACACTGAACACCACTGTAGTCATGGAGTTGTATAGTGACCGCATGGTGTTATAGAATTGCAGGGGCGGCATTTTGTCAGTTAAATGACAAAAATTCTACTCCTGATAAAATCAAGATGATTTATCCTATTACTTTGAGATTTCATATGGGAGAATCTCTTTGAGGGGAACAAAATGCACACATTCCAAAAGCCTGTTAAAAAAATAGATATATTGTATTCCTTAAATACCAGATGAAAAAAGATTTTTTTCCATGGCTGTTTTTTCCCCCAGCTGTGCTTTGGTTGATAGGGGAAACACAGCTCTAAAGCAGATGTACAATTGCATATAGACAATTCAAATATGCCACCAGAATAATTTACTTTGGGTGCCCCTCCTCACCATACTGTTTAAAAAATGCCCTAAATTCCCACAGACTTGTGGGGAAGGATAAGGATGTGCCTCATCCATGAGTATGCAAGTCTTTTACCATGTGGGGCCAGTCAAATGGGTATCATCTGATTGGTCCATGCTGTTTCTCACTTCCCATATTAGGGTCCAATCCTAGCCAACATTCCAGTGCCAATGCAGCAGCAATGCAGCTCCAAGGGAAGTGAACAAATGTTCCCTTCCTTGGAAGAGGCCTCCGTGACTGCCCCACCACTGAAAAATACAGCAGAGACCTCATTGGCACGGCTGCATCAGTGCTGGAAAGGTGGATAGGACTGGGCCCTTAGTCAATGGAGAAAGATGGAGATGATGCACATACATGCATAATGGATATGTCCCTATCTCATTCACTCCAAATTTGAACTCTTTCCCCAGTCCTCCTCCATTCTACTCCTTACTTTGAATATAATAAATTAAGCCTGCTGTGAGTTGTCTGCCTTCACAATGCTCTCTGTTGCCAGCACTTGCCAGTATTGCCTGGCTTCTGCTTTGTTCTCGAAGACTTAAAAAACCACTGAAGTGAATCAAGAAGTTAAAGGGGAACTTTTGTGCACCCTCCCTTACTTTCCATACTTTCGATATATGCGTACGCACATGTGATCAGATAAAATGGATTTTCAGGATGGGGATGTGAGATTCAAGTTCATAAACATTTTATCGGTACAATTACATGGGGAAAGTGGATTATAAAATATTTTGCGAGCAGGGCTAAAGCGCTGAGTTCTGAAAATGCAAGAAAGCTGTGGGTGAGAGCTAAGCTGTGAGTTTGATATGTTGATGAAGCTGTGCCAGAGGCAAGGGTTGTGACTGGGGTATTCACATTTAGAAAGCCAAGCCAATGGCACAAATAAGAAAGATTGTGCCTTCACAACAACCATTCAAAAAGGCAGGTGTGTTGCAATCAGTTTATTTGAGGATTTGGCAGCTTTGCTGCAAGTAATCACAGAGTAAGCCTGTGAAATGTAGGTATTGGATGGAAACTCAAAGAGTGAAGGGGTAGAATTACAGGAAAAATCTTGTATCACTAGCACTATGTGGCCAGGGAAATGCCTAATGAGCTGGATGCAGTTCTTTCTTCTATGTAAATAATCCAATCCTAAACTACCTGGCCGCCACAGGCACAGCGGTAGCCAATCAGCTACTGCTGCATCCTGTGGCAGCCAGGCAGCTGCCAGAGGCACCTTTGGAGAAGACCAATGGGCCTCCTCGAGTCTGCGCCACTACTGAGCTGGTGCAAACTTGAAGGCCTCTGTGTCGGCCTAACATGGAGGTCAGGATCTGGTAGCTAAGGTCATCACTAGTCCCTCCCCCCAACCAGTCCTGCCCCTTCTCCATCCATATAGGCCCATTTCTGCCCTCCCCAGCCATCCATATAGAGTGCAATGCCAGGGACTGGTGAACTCACTGCTCGCCGGTCCCGCATAGCCGCTTCCAGGCGGTGAGCTCTGGTGCTGGATCAGCGTGGGCGGTAAGCTGGATGTGCCTTATGGCACGTTTGCAACACCAGTGCTGGTTCTCTTGCACCGCTGGCACTGGAGGGCTCAACCTCAGTCATTTAGCTCAAAGGGAACCAATCTGGGAGGAATGCCTCCAAGTATGTTTTTCTACTGCATGTTCAACTTCTTATGGAAAATACAAGGTTGCTTTCAGGTGTAAAATGGAAATCCGATGTGGGAAAAGAAAATAAGGAATGAAACAGAAAGTACCTGGGTCCAGAGGGATTTTTGGGAGAAAAATGTCATATCCTGTTGGTTGATGGATGCAGGGAGTGGAGAGGGGGGACAAGGCTGGAGACAGACAGGCACTGGGGAAAATATCTGTATTATAATGGGCAGGTAGGTTTCTGGAGACTGTTCTTGGGGAATAAGGCTGGAAATGGGCAACAGAGACACATGAACAATGCTGGAAAACAAGCAGGGGGTGAGAGGTTTCTGTATTGGCAGCAGTGAACCAGAGGCTAGGACAGTGGTCAGGGAACAGGGGTAAATTACCCCAAATGGGGTAAAAATGAAATTCCTGGGGGTAATGGACGGTCGCACTGCCGAGACACAGCCAGGCATGCATATGAATCTATATGCATGCCCGGCTGTGTCTTGGCAGCGCGACCATCCATTACCCCCGTTCCGGTTCCGTCGCTGTCTGGCTGGCTCCGTTTTGTTTTGTTTGTTTGTTTTGCTCCGCCCTTTACAACTTCATATTTACATAGCATTAATTAAGCTCATTAATTAATCAAATAAAAAGCAATGGGTTCCAATATGTAATTTTTTTCCTTTTGTTCTGGCGGGGTGGGGGGGACGTTGGCGTATCTAAATATATTTTGGGGTAAAAGGTAAAAAAGTTCCCTGACCCCTGGGCTAGGAGAATGTTGAGAGAATGCCCCCACCAATCTGCAGATGAAGAACGTAGAGTTGGAAAGACCCATGCAAAGTGTGGCTGCACAGAGCTTGAGTTGTAACTGAGCATATTATCTGAGACTGTATAATGTTTTTATTGCTTATGTGTGGTGTGCCCAGAGGCGGATCTACAGAGAGGGCAAAGCTCTAAGTGTTGCAAGAAGCCTTACCCTGTCACGTAAATCCCTCCTCTCCCTTGCTGCTGTAGCCAGTAAGCAATGCCAAGATGTTGCTTTTCCCTGTGAGGATTGGCTAAAACGGTGCAGGAGAGGAGTGATTTCCACTGCAAGGTAAGGCTTCTTGCAACACTTAGAGCTTTGCCCTCCCTTAGATTTGCCTCTGGGTGTGCCTTAACTTTTGATATCTACAATTGGTGAAGCATGACTGAGTCAGTAAGAATCTTCACTCCTGCCTTCACGTAAAGACATTTTGAACATGGGATCAATTAATTTTTTTCACATATTTATACCACCTTTTCTCTAAGGAGTTCCAAGGATTGTACATAGCTCCTTCCCTCCTTTTGCCCTCACAACAACCTTGTGAAGTAGGTTAAGTTGAGAGATGGTGACTGGCCCACAGTTATCAAGGAAGTTTCATTGCTGAGCAGGGATTTGAACTTGGATCTTCTAGGTCTAAGTCCAGCAGCCCCCAAACCACTACACCACAGTAGCATGAATCTGAATGAATAGGAGCCCAGTGCACAAGGCAACTTAGGACCTGACCCTAAGCAGCCCAGTGCTGATGGTAAGTCCTTACTGGTATAGCAATAGTCCCATAAGGCACTTCTAGCAGAGGCAGTAAGGGCTTACCCCTGGCGCTGGGCTGACACTAGGCCCCAGTGCAGTGGTGTCATCTACTCACCAGTAGACGGTACGCTGGGCGGGACTTAGCATGATCGACAGCCCATCCACTCACTTGCGCTTTCTTTGCGCTCCCCGCGCGGCTTTTCCTCGCCTCGGAGGGAGCGCCTGCTCGCCAGGGGGGATGGGTGGGGGGTGCGCCGGGTGCCTGGGCGAGCAGGCGCACCCTCCGGGGTGAGGGAAAGCCAGGTGGGGAGCGCGAAGAAAGCGGAAGTGAGTGGACAGGCTGTCAATCACGCTAAGTCCTGCCCAGCGTACCGTCTACTGGTGAGTAGATGACACCACTGCCCCAGTGTCTGGAGGACGCAGTACAGAGCCGGCCAGTGGCAAGTTTCACCATCGCCAGCAGTGAGTTCTGTTGGGATGGGGGGCAGGATGTGGGAAGGGCATAACTGAGCAGGGGAGGGGCAGAGTGGGAGGTGGCCTCCACCGCTGGATCCTCATCCTCCGTGGCAAAATAACCAGCACAGACTTGAGAAAGTCCATTGGCAGACCAGCACCCTTACCCAGGGGAAGAGGACAATGTCCCCTTCTCCCAAAGTGCCTCCAATGGCTGCTGCGGCATAAGGAACTGCCCTACCACAACAGAGATTTCACTGTGTCCTAGAAATCCACCTTCTACGTACTGAGCTCATTGGTCTACCTAACTCAGTATTGTCAAAACTGACCAGTAGCAGATCTCCAGGTCTTCAGGCAGGGATCTCCATCAGTCCTACTTAGACACCAGAGACTGAGCCTGGGGCCTTCTGCATGCAAAGGGTATACTGTACCACTGAGCTATGATCTCCCCCAAGTCTCACAACAACCTACATGCTACCAGATTGCTTGATGAAACCCACAATTTGCAATCACTAGAATATTGCACTGTCAGCCATGACTTACTGGTAAGAAATTGTATCAGTCAAAGAGGAGAGGGAAGGTTGATGAAGAACTGCAAATGAAGCAGATTCAGGGAGCAATCCTAACCAATTTTCTAGTTAGGATGTGCAGCATCCTGCAGTGGAGTAGTAGTCACAGAGGCCTTCTCAAGGTAAAGGAATGCTTGTTCCCTTACGATGGAGCTGCATTGCCCTTACCCCAGTGCTGGAAAGTTGGTTAGTCAGCCTTCAGATGCACAACAAATCCAAACCTCAAGACACACACGGCATTATTTCCAGGAAACTGCAACACACACCACGAACAGCTGCTGGACACCCTTGCTACTCTACCTACTCCTAATGTTGCTGGTTCAAAGGAAGAAGAGTAAGATCAGAAATCAAAGGGCACTCTTTCCCAGAGGCAGATCTAAGGGAGGGCAGAGCTCTAAGTTTTGCAAGAAGCCTTACCTTGCAGTGGAAATCACTCCTCTCCTGCACCGTTTTAGCCAATCCTCACAGGGAAAAGCAACATCTTGGCGTTGCTTACTGGCTACAGCAGCAAGGGAGAGGAGGGATTTACATGACAGAGTAAGGCTTCTTGCAACACTTAGAGCTTTGCCCTCCCTGTAGATCCACCTCTGCTCTTTCCCCACCCCTGTTCATGTACCATCCATAGAAGAAGCTGGTTTGAAAGGGAGCTGCAGGCCCAGAGAGTATCAAATATCTGACCCAAAGTACCCAGTCAATGCCTATAGCTGCCATTGCTGGGTTCTTTCAAATAGGCTATAGAAGAAGATGCAGCAGGTAATTGCAGTGTTTATGATGTATCCATTCCATTATCACTCTTCGTTTCTTCATATCCCTCCTTAAAACCCATCTTTCCCATAATGACTTTGGCACAACATCCTCTTACCCAATTGTAATGAAACGGGTATGAGAGCACAATTCTAACCTGAAGTTAGGGTGGCACAGTTAGGCCAGCAAAGTTTGGCTTGCACAAGGGACACAGTAAAGTATGTTTGGATCACTCTCAGAGTCAGAGAGGCCAGCACACAGAGGTGTGCCATCCTTCCTGATTCCAAGAGTGGTCCAAATACACTTTACAGTGGCCCAAACTTTGCTGGCCTAACTGTGTCAGCCTAACTCCAGGTTAGGATTGCACTCTTAATAAACAACCACCTTCTTTCCCCTATCTCAATTTCTCTCCCGTTGTTCTGATGTTTCCTTTTTGCCTATCTAGACTGTAAGCCTCTTGGGGCAGGGACCTGTCCTCTCATCCTGTGTAAAATGCCATGTACATGGATAGTGCTATACACTATTAATAAATATTAATCATACTATCCAGTATCCCAGAATACCTTGAGTAATTTTAATCTAGTCACAGATTTGTTAATAGACAAAAAAAAATTGGAAATACTTTGAAAAGAACTAGGAGAGTAAAAATGACACTGTTCTTTCTTAGCTGTGTTGAAGACATTGTTACATATCCTAAAACAGTGATTGTTATTTCCAAGATCCCCAAACAAAAGGACACAGCAGCCCCCCCATGATACATTTGAGTCTAGTTATCACATGGTGAGTTCTTTACTTATCTAGGCAGATTATTAATACCGTTTTTTTAAGTATATATTTCAACACAGTTGCTTTATTTAGTTTTAATTAAATGAAAGGTACTATCACGAGTTTGCTTTATTGATTAAAAAATTAAAATGACTTAAATATTTGCATCAAGACAAATATACATTAAAGTAATTAGACTGCATAAGGATAACCCTCCCAACCTTATCAGCTCTTGCTCATTTAGACACACTTCCTCCAAGCCCTTCTCTCCATTGCCCATCTGTAGCTGGGGAGGAAGAGAGAACACTTTATTTCAGATAGGAACGAAGTGGGAATGCATCTTTGCTGTGCTTCCTTTCAGCCTCCATACAAACGCAATGCCCTTCCTGTCCTAAAGGGAGCACACAGTTAAGCACAAAATCTCACGAAATTCAAAGGGGGTGGAGGGGAGAGGCAGAGAGTGTATGACCTGAATAAGAACCTTGAGATTTAGCCCCACAGAACACAGGGTCTTGTGCAAATATAGCACTAGCACTGTTATACACTAGTAAATTAAGCTTGCATTCTGCAAGCACAAGGAAATTTGTTCCTGGCTCCTAGTTGGAAAAACTCCTCCCCAGGGACTGACAAGGCTATAGACCTTTCAAGGCCTAAGTCCATCACGTGCTGCTTGGCTTGCCTTGTGCCAGGACACTTGCCTGTATGAAGGCACATTTCATTCTTCACGTTTGACAATTAGGTGTAAGCAGAAAATTCTCTCACGATGAGAGTTCCATGATGGGTCCCTTTCAGATTTTTCCAATAATCACAAGCCTTCTTCAAGCAGTGGTCCCCTGAAGAGGACCAACATGTGAGGGGAACAAATGGACAGAGAATCAAAACAAAATCTAACCCACATTTAGCACCTGACCTCAGAAAACCAACGCTAAGAGTGCAATCCTAACCTGCACTGTATCCAGCACAGGTTGGGAGCAGGCTGGAGCCTTCCCCCAATCCCTTGCCCCAGGGTTCATCCCCTTGCCCCGGGATAGGGGTCAGCCACGCCTGTTGGCTACTCCAGATCTGCGCAAGTCCGAGCCCACTGCACGGCCCAAATTCCAACCTCCACTCCCCTCCCCGCTCTGCACTTCTGGCCACAACATCACTTCTGGTGGGTTCCGGAGAGACTGTCATTCCTAAAAGTGGGTCCCAGTGCTAAAATGTTTAAGAACCAGTGCCCTAAATCAATGTAAAAAAATTATAATCAAAATGCAAAGCTTTAATAAGGCGCAGAGTAGTTTCATACTCTTCATTCATGTGCTGTTGCCTTTCTTTTGTTAACTCTACAAGTTTGCTACTTATGAGGGGAGGTGGCAGGCAGGTGCTCAGCCGATTATATTTACAACATACACACCTTCCATCTAGCATAGAATCATAGAGTTGGAATATGCCTACAAGGTCATCCAGTCCAACCCCCTGCCTGTAGCAGGAGGTCCTCCTAGAGCATCTCCAGCAGGTGCCTATCAAGCCTCTGCTCGAAGATCTCCAGTGAGGGAGAATCTACCAGCTCCCTCGGCAATTTGTTCCACTGTTGAACCTCCCTTATCGTCAAGAAATTCTTCCTACTGTCCAGCCGGAGACTCCTCTCTTGCAGTTTGTACCCTTTGGACCTAGTTCTACTGTCAAAGGCAGATGAGAACAAATTTGTCACTTCTTCCTTATAACCAGTGGTGGCATCTAAATGATTTAAGAACAGGAACTCACTTTTGATTGGCACGTGTCAGGATCCGCCCACCGGAAGTGACATCATAAGCCAGAGGCTGGCCAAGCCCAGGTCTACCTGCGGCTGGTTCCTATGGGTAGACCTGGGCTCCGGAGGCTGGTAGAGCCCAGGTCTACCCGCGGCTGGTTCCTATGGGTAGACCTGGGCTCCGGAGGCTGGTAGAGCCCAGGTCTACCCATGGCTGGTTCCTAGCCAGCGACGATGTCAGCGACGAGTGGGCGGAGCCAGCCAGTTCTGTACGGTGCCTGGCGCCTACAGAACAGAAAGCGAAGAATTCCCCCCATCCCAATTGCAGCTCCAATAGCGATGGGGACAGTCTCCCAAAGAAGCCTCACACCCAGAGCGCCAGTGAAACGCCCTGGACCGGAGAGACAGCGGCGAAAGCCTTTCCTTGTATTGGTCTTTGCAGCTAGGCGAGTTATTCAAAATTGTCAGGGAAGTTGAAAATTGGCACGGGGGCAGCAGCCTCAAAGCCGAGGCTGGCTGAGCAGAATGAGGCAGGAACCTGTGGAAGGGGCTGAAGGGCGGCACCACTCCGGACGGCACCCTTGGGCACTTCCCCACACCAAAGCCCACTTACACCTGGCATGTCAGGAGGGCAGCTTCAAAAAGTCCCGGCTCCCCTTCATCCCCTCTGGGGGCCCCCTCAATTTGCCACCGCACCCCCAGGACACCCCTTCTCCCCAGTGGGCTGCAAACTCACCAGAGTGGCTGCTGACTCCACGTGTGTGGCTGGAGGGAGCGAGGAAGGGGGCTGTGCAGGATGGGACTTCCCCACTGCAGCCCTTCCCCCTTCGCCCCTCTAGGAATCCGGAGTCGCTCCCTTTAACCCTCTGAGTGCCGGCCAACCAAGAAGAAAAACTATTTGCAGAGGAATTGGGAGGGAGGAGGGGGAAGCGCCGCAGAGTGAAGTGGGCAGAGTCAGCCCTAATTTTAACAAGTGGAACTGAGTTCCCCCACGTTCCCCCTACATGACATCACTGTTATAACAGATATTTGAAAAGTGCTATCATATCCCCTCTCAGCCTTCTCTTCTCTTGTTTTCCAGCCCCCTGATCATCTTCGTTGCTCTTCTCTGAACCTGCTCCAGTTTGGCTGCATCCTTCTTGAACTGAGGTGCCCAGAACTGAAAACAGTCCTCCAGGTGAAGTCTCACCAATGCAGAGTAAAGTGGGACAACAACGTCTCATGACTTCTCTATGGTTCTATTAATGCAGGCTAAAATTGCATTAGCCTTCTTTGCAGATGTATCACGCTGCTGACTCATGTTCATCTTGTGATCCACTGCAACTCCAAGATGTGCCTGCCTTTAAAATTTCCATGATCCACAATGTTTACTGACTTCTTCTAATGCTTGTTGAAAATTATTAACTAATGAAATGTGATATGTATTGGTTTACCTATCACTACACCCTCATGGCAGGAAGCACAACAGCTGTAGGTTAAACACTATACTCCTCAGCAAACATCCCTCCAAACCAGGGGTAGCATCAGGACTTTCCAGGCTGGATTCTGGCCAACCCTGAACCCTAATGTGTCACCAGCAGTGTGCCTAATATATCCCATCAGGGCATGGGCAGTAGGCAGCAAGGGGAGGAGCCCTCCCTTTGCCCCAGCACTAGCTTTGTCCCAAGGCCCTGAGAGAACTGCTCTGCCCCAACCACACAAAGGTCATGGGCACAGAGGTAGTATCAGAGATCAGCAATGGGCACTTCTGAGGGCAGTAGGGCTTCAGCCACCACTTAGCAATGACAACTTTTACCACTAGTTCTGCCTTCCTTCTGCAGCTCTTATATTAGAGGCACCGAACTCCTGCCATGAACCCATTAGGGTTGCAATCAGTGGTGTCGCCCTACCAGTTCGCTGGGC
>JAJKFI010000052.1:1139456-1183590 GCA_029204185.1 Lerista edwardsae | reverse complement strand
GCACCTGGTACTCTGAAGTAGCCTACTACTAATGTAAGGAGGTTGCACAATCCATCATGGCCTATAGCCCACGATGGACTTTTCTTCCAGAAATCCGTCCAAACCCCTCTTAAAGACACCTAGACCAGATGCCATCACCACCTCCTGTGGCAAAGAGTTCCACTGACTAACCGCCCGCTGGGTAAAAAAAGTACTTCCTTTTATCTGTTTTAACTCTCCCAACCCTCAGTTTTAGTGGATGCCCCCTGGTTCTGGTGTTTTGAGAGAGGGAAAAGAACATCCCTTTATCGACTCTATCCCTTCCGTGCATACTTTTGTATGTCTCAATCATGTCCCCCCTCAGGCGCCTTTTTTCTAGGCTGAAGAGCCCCAAACATTGCAGTCTTTCTTCATAACGGAGGTGCCCCAGCCCCGTAATCATTTTCGTTGCTCTCTTCTACACCTTTTCCAGCTCCACTATGTCCTTTTTGAGGTGCAGCGACCAGAACTGCACACAATATTCCAGGTGCGGCCTTACCATCGATTTGTACAATGGCATGATAATATTGGCTGTTTTCTTCTCAACCCCTTTTTTAATTACCCCAAGCATGGAATTGGCCTTCTTAATTGCTGCCGCACACAGGGAGATGAACTCCTTAACCCTCTGAATACAATTCAAAAAAAATGAAGTTAAAACTTTTCAACTACATTTAGTGCTCAAGCAAGCAAGACCACTGGCTCAAGTTTTTATTTTATTTTGCACCTTTCTATGCTGAGGGATGTGGTGGCGCAGCGAGTTAATCCACTGTTGCTGGGCTTTCGACCACAAGGTTGGGAGTTCAAGACTGCGCGACGGAGTGAGCTCCCGTCGCTTGTCCCAGCTCCTGCCAACCTAGCAGTTCAAAAGCACCTAAATGCAAGTAGATAAATAGGGACCACTTCAGTGGGAAGGTAACGGCGTTCCGTGCAGAGTCATGCCGGCCACATGACCACGGAAGCTTGTCTTCGGACAAAACGCCGGCTCTACAGGCTTTGAAACAGAGATGAGCACCGCCCCCTACAGTCGGTCACAACTAGACCATTTGGTTGTGGGGAAACCTTTACCTTTTTATGCTGTACCTTCCTTCAAGAAGCTCAGAGCAATGTGCTTGGCTCCTCCCCTCCTTTCATCCTCTCAAGAATTGTTTGAGGTTGGTTAGGCATTAAGAGATAGTGAGTGGCCCAAGGTCACCCAGGAAGATTCATGGCTAAGGGGGATATGAAGCTGGGTCCAAGCCCAACATTCTAACCACTAGAATTATCTGATGGGTGGTAGTTCTCCAATTGTTCACTGCACGATTCTGTTAATGGGTGGTGCCAGGGGCATTCTTTATGCAAGAGCTAATGCTCCACCATTGAGTTTAGTTCCCTCCTGGGTTCCTGGGGGTAAAGGGCCATGAATGCATGCGCGAGCTCAAGCACGCACGCACGCACAGCATTTTTAGACAAAAACTTCCTGAAACGGTCTGCAATTTAAAATAATTGTCATTACAATCAAAGAATACAGAAGTATTTGTAAAAATATTTTTACCATGGCTATAAAAGGCAAAGCCAAAACAAAATCGCCACTGAAGACCGGCACCAGTGAAGGATTTTTCACCCCGTGCCAGAAAAGTAATAACAATAGGAATCAAAACCAAAGTCAGCTTAAAACATTGCAGAAAACATAAAAGCATGCATGATACAAGAACATAAAATACAACATATACAGGAGGAGTAAATAAAAATAAAACCATCTAAAAATTGCCACGACAACAATATACAAACTAAAACTAAGGAGGGAAGGCCAACTAGAAAATAAATATTTTCAGTCTCCACCAGAAGGCCTCCAGGAAAGGCACAGTCTTCAGAGTAACTAGGAGGCAGTTCCATAGTATTGGTGCCACTGCAGAGAAGGCCCTGCTGCTTGTTGCCTGACAAGCAGGATTGTCAGGGCCAGCCCTTGGAGAGTGACCAGCCTGTGGTGTTTTTAAACTACTTTCCGAGTCAGGAAGGACAGCGCACGTCCATGTGCCAGCCTCCCTCCCTGTAAATGGACTTTACTGAGCGTTTGCCACATTCCTGGGTTAGGACACCAGTTTAGGATTGTGCCCTAGGTGTGATACAAAAACACAAAGAGCACTCCACTGTTCCTCTGTGAAAGACAGGAGGATATGCAAACCTGAGATGTGGAGACCTGGATTCAATGTACTGAACCGTACTATCAATAATACAGGACATTATCTTGGAAAACAAACTGATTGACAGTATCAACAGCTACATTAGAAGCTTTTGTTTTCATAGACATGCACATTGATTTGCATAAAAATGATTTAAAGAAAGATCTAAACAAATGCTGTCAGACACATTTCAGGGCATTTGGGCAATTGTTTGTTGCTATTTTAAGTAGCCAAAGATTAACTGTGCAAGTTTATTAATGTCTACTCAAGGAAACCCCACAGAGTTTGATGGGACTTTCTCTCAGATAGATTACCGGATTGCAGCCAAAACATACTGTCAGCTACTAAAAGCAGTTGGCGTTTGAATATTGCCGATAATCAGTAGTTAATTGCGTTTCAATGTACACTTATGCAAGCTGGATCTACAGACTGTTGAAAGAAAAGTTATATAAGTGTTGGCACTTAGTTTGCCTCTTTAAGCCCATTCAGTGACAAGAATGCAATCCTTTGTGAGCACTGCTATTCTGAAAGGGATCAAAGGAGGATGTGTCTGAGTTTAGTTATAGGGTAGATAATCGTTGTGTCTCTGGGAGTATTTTATTGGTTTTATTGTATGTGCTTGGTAGTCCTTGAGTCTATGTTGCCAATGTCATCCAGGTTGTATACTGTTATGCTATTGCCATAGCCCATGGTCAGAAAGGCATACCTAGAGCGGGATCACAGCACTACGTTGTACAAGCAGCCACTTCCCCCTCCTAGTTGCCACCATTCCCAGCAACTAGAGCAAAACAGAGGCTACATTGGCTTCAAATTGCTCCGAAGTGGAGGGGGGAACGGCTGCTCGCAAAACTTAGTGCTGTGATCCCCCTCTAGGTACGTCTCTGGTCAGAACAATAAATGAACTGAATGAAGGACCACAAACCAATCTGCAGCTATTTTAAGGCATCCAGAAATAAAAAAGCAACAAGATCAGAAAATAACTGAAAACATTTTCTGGGTTCCCCTGAACCTTTGAGAAATGTCTCTCAATATCAGCTGTAGTAGCTTGTTTTATTCCAAGCCACAAGTGTGTGTGAATGGGGTAAACATGAAATAGTTAATATGATCTTTAGAAGCAGATTCTGCAATATAACATAAAAAAATGAAGGCAGCCACAGAATAGGGGATATTCTGCATCTAGCAATAATTAGGTCATATAGGATTCTTTACCTAGAAGATTATAGAATCAAGCAATTAGTGCAGTGTGATCTAAAGAAGAAGATCAGCGAGTGTTAATTAGCACAGGTCCTGGCTGGGCCCCTGCTGTGCTTGAGTTGGGTATTACATGGTGCCAATTGGGAGCTCACAGAAATAGAAATCCCACATTTGTGGGCACAGTTACAAAGCAATGGCTGGGATGAATCTGATGGATGCCAGTATATTAAAATTGAGTGTTCGGAGAGCGAGAACAGATAAGAGAAAATACTTCTTTTTCCCAGCAGGTAAAATTAACCTGTAGAACTCCTTGCCACAGGATGTGGTGATGGCATCTGGCCTGGATGCCTTTAAAAGGGGACTGTTTATCTAGGAAAAAAAGGCCATCATGGGTTACAAGCCATGGTGGGTGGTGCAACCTGCTTATTTTAAAAGTAGGCTACATCACAATGCTGGGTGCAAGGGAGTTGCAACAGGATGTATGCATCTTGTTGTCTTGTGTGCTCCCTGAGGCATCTGGTGGGTGACTGTGAGATACTGGAAGCTGGACTTAGATGGGCCTTTGGCCTGATCTAGTTTCTATGGGCTCTTCTCATGTTTCTATGTTCAATATGGAACTTGACATGGCAAAGAACCATGTTTAGGACTCAAAATCCATGTAGGCATAAGGCTATGCAATGGAAGAAGGGCTCCTGTACCTTTAAAAGAAGTACAGAAAGGAAAATTTTACCAGGTGTGGCTTTTCCTGGGCTCTGAATGACAAGTTGCACCTGCCAAAATATCCTCTTTTGTCCTGGGATCACGCTATGTATGAGCCATTTGAATGAGCAAATGTAAATGGGGCCTCCTGTACAAGGTATAACCCACTAATCATGATGTCAATGTATATATTATTATAGAACTGTAATATTCATGCCATGCATTAGTCTATATCAAGCCATGTGGATCGCTCAGAAAAGATACCTTTCAAAAATCACATCACAGGAAGGCGCCTGAAGCAATCTGTATGTGTGAGAATTCAAACTGATTGCGAAACAATAGACAACGTGTGGTGAAAAACAAGTCGCACCACCCTCTTGTCAGCTAAGTGCATGTCTCCATTTTAACAGATTCTCAAGAGGCTGGATGAGATCCAACAAATATTTAACTATTCACTCACATTAAAATGGCTTGATCTAGACTGAACATCTCAAATAAGTTGCTCAAAAGTAATTATTATTGTGTGAATATAAAATTTTGGTGCCACATTTAGTAGTGGGATTAATATCTTTGTTACAACTAAGCCCATATGTCAGTGTGTCACCACCAGCACTTAGTTCCTTTGCGGGATGAGGCTCAAAGAGATCAATACAGTCACATTCAAACTTATAAAAAAGGAACTGACAGTGCTTTACATAGCTCAGTGGTTTCCAAACCGTGGGTCGGGATGTACCAGTGAGTCACGAAGCACCTATGGCAACCATATTGAAAATATGGGAAGATGAGATGCTGGAAGCAGGAGGGCTGGGTGATTATTTTGCTTGTGTCAAGGTTATAAATAGGCTTTTTTTCTTTCTGATTCACTTTGCAATTGGAAAACAGCTGAGAAATAAGCCAATTGATTGCTGCATTCTCAGGAAAGCAGCAGGTTCTGGCATCACGATGGCACTTCCTGTGGGTCCTGGACTGATTCTCATTCTAAGAAAGTGGGTCCCAGTGCTAAAAGGTTTGAGAACCACTGACATAGCTGTTATTTAGTTTAGTGGGGCATGTTATTAGGGCTGAAGGAATTTGGGCAACACAGCTGAATTCTGAAGGAAAGCAGTGTCAATAATACTGGAGATCATTTTAGGGAAACATACAAGACTCATGTATCTAGGATGGCTGGAAAATGGTCCAGCAGCTGCTGGGTATTACATGGACTTTGGAACAGTAAAGCTTAGTGTTATTGTAAGACAATCAGTTTTCAGCATTGTTCCAAGACTGAACTGTAGCAAATGTTACCAGTGCCAGATTGCTGGGGGCCCTACACAGGACCCCCCCATGATAGTCCCATCTACTGTAATAGTTTATTAATATTGCCCCATGAACTAACTTTATTTTTTTGCCTGTAAACCGCTTGGTGAACTTTTTGTTGAAAAGTGGTATGTAAACACTGTTTGTTTTGATTGACTGATTGATATGGCTGATACTTATGATTCAGGGGTCAGCCCAGCCAAGGCCCTCTGATAGTATAGATCCCAGACAGGACTACTAATGGTCACTTTCCAGAGTACATTTCCCTTTGATGGAAGATTAGAACTGCCATTGGACCGCAGCTGCAACAGAAAATGCATCCTAACACCTCATGGATCACACAATCCCCAAAATCTCCTTAGGGGAGCACAAGTGGAGACACGGAAGCTGCAACTCTTAGCACTTTTCCTCCTAATGTGTCTGTCACCAGAACACTTACTCCTACAACTTTTGACTCACTTTACGCTTTCATCTATTTTACCAGCCTAAAAGCTACGACACATACAATTCTCTGATCTGCAGCAACATACCCAAAATATGCATCGGCTTGCTGTCTCATCCCCAGTTGACTCACAGCCAAACATGTGAGCTGCCTTCATTGATAGGGTTGTGTTTGCTTGAGGCAATCTGATAGAAAGTTCCATTCAAATTGTTGCTCGATGCGGCAAACTTCAAGTGGTGAGCATGCACATGTGAACTCACTCTGAGCTAACAATGAATGTGCCTGAAAGAACAGAACAGTTGGTTCCATTTTGAGACCAACTGCATAGTTGGAAGATATCCCATCCTGCAGTAGTTGGTACAGATGCTGGACATAAATATAGGCCATCACATTCGGCTTGTGAGTGGCCCAAAAAGTATCTAATTGCCCACTGCTGGAAAGAGAATGTTGGACTAGATTAACCCTGGCCTGATCCTGCAAGGCAGTGTCTATGGCAGGAGGTGTGGACTGATGGTTGAGCTGCTGGTACTGTCTGAAGCACTAAGCAGGAGATTCTGCAGTCTTGTTTTTGGATGGGAGACAGAATGTCAGGCTGTGACAAAGTGCTGTACCCGCTCTGACAGGATGGGGGTGCCGATGAGCTGATTAGTCACCGTAAGTGAGAGTTGGGGGAGTGTGTGTGAGAAGGCCAGCTGGCAAAAGAATGGAGTACGACCTTGAGGACCTGTCCAGGCTTGACCTACGATTGCCTGCTGAAGCTCGATGGCACACAGCCAGAGGAGAGAACCACACTGTGAAGGCTACATCTGGGATTGAGGATTCGGTGAATCACCAAATACTGTACATTTGTGGGGGGTTTTAAAAAAAAAATGGAAAATGGTGGTTTGGACTAGCCTGCCCATATAAGCCGCCTTTGGCATTCACTTCAGCATGGTAAAGGCAATATATAAATTATTAAAATAAAATAATAGATAAATATTAATTAATAATTAATTATTATTGAGCTGCTCAGACCTGGCCATAGTGGTCCACGCGTTAGTGATTTCAAGACTGGATACTCACTCACAAGGCTTCCATTGAGGACAGTTCAGAAGCTACAGCTAGTGCAAAATGAAGCAGCCCAACTAGGCGGTTTGACTCAATAGACAGTTACAGGGGCTAGGCAGTTTGACTCAATAGGACCACTCCTTCAGCAGCTACACTGGCTGCCCATTAGTTCTGATCTCAATTTAAGATGACGTTATTGACTTTTAAGGCCCTTTATGACTTAGGCCCAGTCTACCTATAGGACTGTCTTCTCTCATACAAACTAGTCCGCCCTCTTAGATCATCTAAAGGGGCTCATGTATGGCTTGTCGCACTTGGGGACAGCCATAAAGGACCTTATGCTGTTAGAACCCTGTTAGAATTGGGTCATAAAGGATCTGTACCATATGCACTCAACCCCTCTTCATGTGATCAAGAACCCTGCAGGAAACAAATATGCAGTTAAAGTGAAAGGTCCTTGTCAACATGCAACTAACTCATTCAGTGGTTTCCAAACTTTTTATTACCGAGACCCACTTTCTAAAATGACACACTATCGGGACCCACCTAACTTTATGAGTTTTTTAAGTTTCAGATTATGGGGGAGACCGCCTTCTGAATCATTTGCTGAGCACCATGTTCATTGAAACAGGACCATTATGGTGGCCTGGCATTCCCCTTCGCTTGGCCTTTGATAAGAGCTGATGCATATTCATTTAACTACAAGTAGCACTTTCCATAGGGCTCAATACATTTTTCTTGTCAGCTATCAGCTTGTCAGTTTTGTAACCCACCGAAAATCAGGTTGCAATGCACTGATGGATCCCAGTCTACAGTTTGGGAACCACTGCCCTAAATCATGCATACAGAGCTTATCAGCATCTATACATCTAATAGCATCTAATCAGTTCTGTACATCTAAGCTCTATTCACACTTTCATCTGAACATGTACTTGTGGTTGCAGCAGGAGCAATAGGCACCACTCTACACTGCCATGATTCATATTCCGCAAACACAGAACTGTGAAAAAGGCTACAGTTAAATAATTGCCTGTGGGAATAAGAATTAATGTAGCATCATCACTGATCACATAATGACAATTTTACGCACTTAAATTAGCAAGTAATAGCTGCAGTTAGATATGCGGATTCACTTTAAACTGCTGTAAGCAATTGTCAAAGACTAGTGGCCTGTTAAAATACCTTGTGATGCTCTGTTATATAGTTCCTCTTAGGCCTAACAAGTATTTCTGTTTAGAAGTCTAAACAGATGAGTGACTCTAACTTGGTAAAACTCTATACCAGTGGTTCCCAAACTGTGGGTCAGGACTAGTGGGTCATGAGCCAATTTCAGATGGGTTGCGAAGCACCTGGGGCAGCCATATTGAAAATGTGAGAAGATGGGATGCTGGAAAGGGAGAGGACTGTGTGATTGTTTTGCTTGTGTCAAGGTTGTAAATAGGCTTTTTTTCCCTTTCTGATTCGCATTGCTATTGGAAAATGGCTGAGAAAAACCCAACATTGCTGCATTCTCAGGAAAGCAGAGGACTCTGGCATCACAATGGCTGCACTTCTGACGATGACGTCACTTCTGGTGGGTGCTGGACAGACTGTCATTCTAAAACATGGGCCCTGGTGCTATTAAGTTTGAGAACCACTGCTCTATAGTATTATGAAATGCTGACAGAAGTATCAACTGCAACAATCATTTTGACATCTGCCTAGAGAAAGAATCAACATTGATTGTATATTTACAGTATGCTTTCACAGTGCCAGAGCTAAAACATAAAAAAATTGCTGTACCAACAATCTCAACTTATCAAAACAGAGGATGTAGCCATCAGTGCCCAAGACAGCCATTTGTCTATTACACAAGGAAACAAGACAATTGTCTTTCACAGAACACATTCAACTCAAAATTCACATTTGAAGAGTTCTAGAATCTGAAAGGGAGCAGTAAGAGGAAGCTTCAGTGGAAACTCCTCTCAGGGGATGCAGTTCCTCCCAGGCCAAGAGCCACTTCCTCTTCTTGGATGCTCCCCACAGCCTGAGGAGAGCAGGAAAAGGAGACCACCAAGTCTGGGCAAACAGCCAGGCAGGTGGCCAGTGAAGGTGGCAGGCTGAAGTGGAATGCTCAGAAGATACATTCCATCAGGAATCGACCTCAGGTGGCCCCTCATTGGTGGGCCACCCCTGGGCCAATGAGTGAGGAGACTGAGAGTGCAGTCCTAACATGGAGTTAGGCCAGCATTTGGACCACTCTCGGATACAGTCAGGGTCCAATCCTAACCTGGAGTTAGGCCAGCACAGTTAAGCCAGCAAAGTTTGGCCAGGACAAGGTGCATTTGGACCACTCTTGGAGTCAGGGAGGATGGTGCACGTCTGTGTCCTGGCCTCTCCAATTCTGAGAGTCCAAACATACAGTAAGGGAGCAGTAAGAGGAAGCTGCAGTGAAAATTCCTCCCAGACTACCTCCCTTATGTATCCCTTGTGCCAGCCAAACTTTGCTAGCCTAACTGTGCCAGCCTAACTCCAGGTTAGGATTGCGCTGTGAAAAACAAAAAGTAGCAACAAATAGGACAAAAAGGAAATGGAAGCCAATGAAGAGAATATCACAAACACAAGCAGAAAAAGATACATCAACACTCAATGAGCAGTACTGTTAAGAACAGAGGATAAGTAGTAAATCAGAGAAAGAGGCAACCCAGAAAGAAGAGAATGGCAGTAATTCAATGTTTTCCCATATGACATTTCCCATGTGGATAGGACAAAAAAAGGATTCCTTTAAAGAACTCCACGTGAAAGAGGGAAGAAAATCCATTAATTAAAACAGGAGCAGAATGCTTAGTAAGACAAGAATGAAAACAGAAAGCATAGACCCACCAAATCCTAAAGAGCATAGCTAGGAGAAAAGTGTAGGATAATAAATTATTAAAAAAAGCTGACAATATCAAGCACAAGAATAGAAAACTAACTGTGCAATTAGTACAGTAAATGGTTCTCCTATGTGTATCTCTGCCATTGTGGAATGATCACCCCAGCCACTTGTGTATGCAAGCTGAAATTAGCGGGAATGCCCAAGTATAAAAGCACACCATTAAAATTATCTTCAGATCCCTCTCATCCTCCAGTTCTATGATCAGCTTCTCTTTTTATATTACAAGTGTGCTTTTAGCAAAATAATTCTTCTATGGTCTTGCAGAAAAGTTAGAGCTGGTTCAGCAGTAAATTCCAGCACCACCAAGAGGTGACAGGATGCATCACTCCAGTTGGCCTCCTTCACTATGGCTATCAGGCCCCATCCAGTTTGTTTTGCTACGCCTCACCACAGTATCTACATGGGGGATAGGCAGTGATGTCATGCACCCACTACGCACCACTACGTGAGTACCGGTTCCTAGAAGTTGAGCTGACCCCGCCCACTCGAAGCTGGCCCCGTTGCCTGGTTGGCTCAGCAGCTGAGCATGCGTACTGCACGCCCGCAGCCATTGCCTGCACTTTCTGTGAGGAGGCAGGCAGGCAGGCAGCGTGGAGGTGGCGGCAGCAGCAGCAGCGGAGCGAGAGGACCGGAGGCGGCAGCTGCGGCAGCGGCAGCAGCCGCGAGGGAGACCCAGGAATAAGGCAGCAAGTGTGAGAAGGTAGGCTGCCTGGGGCTCCCGCTCCCTCCAGCCGCGCAGATCCAGCGTCCCGGTTCCTCCTGCAGCCTCCCCCCAGCCCCCATGCGGTCTTTTTTTGATCGCCCGTTCCCCTCCTGCTCGTTGACGGCCGGCCCGGCGCTCGGTCGGGCGCCCATGTGATCACGCGGCCCGGTGGGCGCCCGTTCCCCCTCCTGCTCCTTGCCGGCTCCTTGCATTTAACATTAAAGTTAAATGGCTCCCTGTCCCAAAAGGGCTCACAATCTAGTACAGTCTAGCCTGCTATTTAACCAGGGAACAGTTGAAGCAAAATATGTATATACACATCTCTAGAAAGCAAACCAATAGAAGTTAAATCAACACTAACCACCAGCTGAAGTTATTACAAACATGATCCCATCCATGGCAACAATCATGACCTCACTTCCGGCTATGACCTCACTTCCTGTCATGACCTCACTTCTGGCTATGACATCACTTCCTGCCACAATGTCACTTCCGGCTTATGGTGTCACTTCTGGTGGGCGCACCCCGACAAGTGCCAATCAAAAGTGAGTACCTGTTCCTAAATCATCTGGATGACACCACTGGGGATAGGCAACATGGGGCTCATGAGCTACCAGTAGTTCATGGAATGTTTACTGGTATCTTGTGGCCCTTTTTGGCTTGGAGCTGTCACTATTGAACATCCTGAAAGGACAGGTGAGAGAACAGAGTCAGCCAGGCCTGCCCTTTCCAGCTGCCACCCTGGAGCTCGCGAGCTCATGGCCGGCCTGTGTTCTTGTGGCCAGACAGGCGGCAGGAGAAGTGGACTATCCATCATGGTGAGAGACAGAGCAGGCAAATCACGGAGGGAAAGGAAGGGAGGACGACTCTCTCTCCTCCCCAGAGCATCATGGGTGACTTCCTTAGAAGTCCTCCTGCTCTCCAAAGCAGGTCCGGTGACCTGCCCTACTTCCTTGCCCTGGCAATTTTTTTCTACAGTTAAATATGAGGAGGAAGAGAAACAAGGATTGTGGGTGTTGTATTTATTAATCATCTGCTGCTGTATGTGTGGCTTCTTGGAAGGACCTCCTGCACTGCTACCTTGCTCTGGCTATTTTATTTTCTATAGTTAAATATGGGGGCTGGGAATCACAGTAGTTCTTTGCCAGTCAGTCATTTTGTTAAGTAGCTCACATATATCCGATGGTTGCCTACCCTTGATCTACATTCTAGTAAATCACTTTCTTAAACAATTTCCTTTCATTTACATCAAGGAGCAGCAATACCAACTGAGCACTCTCAATAAGGAAAGATTTGTAGCAAAAGCTTGTCTCAGATCCATTTCTTGACTTTGAGTATTTACTTTCCTACTGGCTAAAAATGAATCCCGCTCTGTATTAAGTAGCAAGTGAAACAATGACTGTAGGAATAATAATATCGTGTCCACTTGATGGTATTATAGAAGGAACTTTCACATTGCATCACTGTCTTTCCAGCACATTAGGTACTGCCTGTAGGGCCCCACCCTTCAAATCCACCTGCAACCACAATAATAGTTATCTAAAGGTGTGATTGAAAACTAAATAGCAGTCACTTGTTCAGCCATGTTTGCTTAAAGCCCTTCCCCTTCAACAGGGTCAGAGTGCACTAATTGCACATAAGCATGCTCATTTTTTGAGATGCTGTTTCCATGCCCCACTCTTCAAAATAAGCATAAGTAGCCCTGCCCTGTTGAGAGTGGTTTGTGGCTTGTGGTGTGAAGATTGATGAATTCAAATCATTATGTGTGTTTGCAAGATTTGATTAACCAGAAGTGTGCTATTCAAAACATATTCTCTAACAGCAGTGGGCCGACTTCACTCTTGCACAAACTACTTGGACAAGCACAAGAATCCCTGTCACCTACTGGTTAAAAATATGACACAAGAAGTACATACATGCTTAGTACATAAAGTTAATAATAATGCTAATACATAATGCTAAGTACATAAAGTTACTTTATGGTAACTTTTTTGGCTCTCTCCAATATTTGGCTACAGTGAACCGTGCTAGGAGGGTATAACAGGGATGAGGAGTGGGTAACAACAGGGTTTGGGGTGGGCAGATAGGGTCTTGAGAGGCGGCCGGATTGATGGTGGGTCCCCAACCTTTACTGGGGTTGTGGCACAAAAAAAGGTTGAAAACCACTGCCATAGACGTCAGTGTGCCAGGAGAAGAAAAACATTGAAAATCGCTGCTCTAGAACCTGGCCTAAACCTGGCTGCATTGCCACCATCGTCTTTGACTTACAGTGGGATCTCCAACTATTTTACTACGGAACCTCGACCTGCCAAAACTTTGCAACGGCACAAGGCTGTGTGTCAAGAAGATGCTGGGTACTGTAATTGAAGCGACTATCTTACCAAGAAAGGGAGAGGGCAAAACAGTTTTTATCCTACGGATACCACTCATTCCGATGGATCTCCCTTTTAACTTTAAGAGATTGCAATTTCCAGTGAGACTTGCATTCTTGATTACGATCAGCAAGTCACAGGGGCAGTCTGTTAAGTATTGCGGAGTGGATTTGAGATCGCCATGTTTCTCCCACGGACAACTTTATGTTGCTTGCTCAAGGGAGGGTTCACCCAAGAATTTATTTATTCTTGCTCCTGGAGGTGAAACTAGAAATGATGTTTATAATCAAGTTTTGAGTTAAATTAATATTATAGTGAATTTGTAGAAGATTTTACTTTATAATTTTTATACTGGATTTATACTTTTAATTACCTGTACATAAAAATACTTCAATTTTACACTATAGATAGAATTCATTCCTTTTCCTGTCTAATAGAAGCTTGGGATAAATAAATACCTGGGCAACGATGGGTAAGGACCAGCTAGTTATGAATAAGCAGCATGAAAGTAAGAGGTGATTAGGACAAAAGACTAAGAACTGAACCCAAATCCATTGTATGGTTCTGTTCTGAAAATAAGTCCTCCTTTCCATGCCCTCATTCCCCATCTGTACAGGGCAATGATAACATGCATCTTTACCTGTGGCTGTCCTGCACATTTTGTTAGCAGACCCTATGCTTTACCAAAAGGTCCTAGGGTCAATCACCAGCAGTTAAAGGATCTCAGGACTGGCAAAGAACACTATCGGAGACTCTGGTGGTGGTAGTCAGAACCAGATTATGTGGACCTGGTTCATTTGAAGGCAGTTCCTTATATAGATGTACAAACACAGAAGATGTTATATCACTAGGAAAAACTACTATATTCTCCCATTGCAGAACTCTGAAACATCAAAATAATAATGCAATGGCACAAGGAATCAATCTCCAGTGCACCACTTACTCTTCTGCCAACCTGTGTCCTTGGGTCCTTTTTATCTTTTTACATTTATATCCTGCCTTTCTTGCATCATGGAACCCAAGGCTAATGACTGCAGCTTTACCTTCACCACCCACCCAGCTATAGAACCACTTGATTCTCATGCTCTCCTTACTAGATTTGAAGCATCTCCAATAAAAGATGCACAAATAGGTGAAAAGATTGCAATGCCCCACTTAATTCACTATATCAAGCCTTTCTTTCTTTCTTTTTCTTATTCCCCACTGTTCCTGGGCAGCAGGAGCGCATATATCAAAGTGGCAGCAGGGAAAGAAAGTTACTTTGCTCTGCTTCTGCAGCAAAAGAACCTCTCCCATCACAAGGCAGTTATCTATTGGTAAGATAGATCTTGTGCCTGATAACTGATTTGCAATGCGCTTTAATGTGTGTAATTCCAAGCTGCCATCCACTCTTTTCAACATATCATCCCATCTCCGTAATTTATTTGCCAATACACATTTATGGAGCTGGAACTAAACTGAGCAAAATTATTAGGAGCATCTCCTGAACAACCTGCGTTAGATGAGCAAGCCAAAGTCTACATGATTGCAGGACCTGCTCAGAGCAAAGGAACAGAGCAAAGGAGCTTTGCTTTGGAGGCAAAGCTGCAAATTGTAGCTATCACAACAGCCAAGCAACTTTCACTGCAATAATGGATCCCCTCTAGGAAGAGCTCGCTCCTCACTGGGTTTAGAAAAATGATGAAATCTGGGCTTGAGGTCTTCTAATATGAGCAATATCAGGTGTTTGTTCGTATCATCAAAACCACCTTAGTGATCAATGCTTTAATCTAAAACCCTTGGTAGATTTTTTTGCCTGTTCTTTCATGAGATTAATAACACAAAGGCTTCAAAACTAAGCATGCGGCAAAAGGGTGTAGCTGGAGCTTTATTTAGCCTTAGGGCAATTCTCTTTTGACATGTTTGGTCACCCACTGAACTGCTGCGTAACAAGAAAGCACTCTTTCATTTCTGCAGGGAGTCTTTAATTGTCTGCGGCAGTCAATCCAACCTTCTCATTTCATGTAATTTTAGAATTTTGGCCAGTTTTGAATACTGATCTTATGAAGAAAAAAGAAAGAACTAGCCTGGGATAGAAGTTGAAACACTCTGCATAAAAGAGTGGACCCAAATGACAACAGAAATGTAAAAGGAAATCAGGCTTACAGATCTTCCTATGTAATGTGAATACAGGCACTGGAGTACCATCCGTTTATACATGTTTGCAAACTGAGAGTGGGATTCTTTGAATTTCTGAAGCTCCAGAATCCTCATCTCTTGATTAGCACAGAAATATCGAGGGTGCACTTCCCCAGCTCCATGCAAGCCCCACATACTGTATTTACAGCCCAATCCTAACTCACGCTGGAACAGGGAGGCCAGCTTGCCTGCCCAATATCCAGCACAGAGTTGGGCTACATGCCGCACAACTCAGAACAAGGGGAATTTTCCTTACCCCGTGTCATGCGGCAGCCATCCCAATAGGGCTACTCGGTGCTGCACCAGTGAAATCCAAGTGACCCATGTAAGGCTGACCAGACCAAGGATGGGGGTTAGAATGCAGCCTGTGTCAACCAAGCCTTTCCCACCCCCCTCCCTGGACCAGTCCACCCACCATCTGTCCACAGTCCACCCTTCCGCTGCCCTCCCCATTCCCTGTTCCATCTTCCCCCCCCCCCCGCCCGCCCTAATCCCCCAGGCCAATGTCCCTAGGCTGGCACTTCCTTACTAGCCAAAGTCCTTGGGCTGGCGCAGGCAGGGGGGCACATATTGCCATCCTCCCCAACTCAAAAGGAGGCACAAATGCACTTTCTGGTGCATCTGCAGTGCTCCTGGGCTGGCACAAGGGACTACGATTGTGCTCTTATTTATTTTTCACATTTTTATGCTGCCCTCCGGCCAATGAGCTGATGGTGGTGTTTCTCCCCTCCTTTTGTCCTCACAACAACCCTATGAGGTAGGTGAGGCTAAGAGATTGTGACTGGCCAAAGGTCACACATTTCATGGCTGAGTGGGGATTTTAACCTGGATATTCCAGATATAAGTCCAACTCCCAAACTACTACTCCATCCTGGCTCTCACATATATGCACTTGCTGATGAATCAAGAAGCTTCACACAGAGAGCACATAAACGCAGAAGTCTGCTGCTTTTCCTCTTTCTTTTCTCATTGATCTGCAGTGGTGGAAAGGGAAGGTCACTCCCTTACCAGTGGATCTTTCAAAAAGTTGAACATTTGCAGACTCAATGGAATTACAATTGATATGTAAATATAAGAGTATTTACACAACCAAATAAAACTGGTGGCAGATTCTTAGGTCACCTGTTTATTTACTCCCACTGATTTCACACAGGTAGTCCCTTCCAAAATCTTCTTACATGCCATTTTATCCCAGGACCTCTCTGCTAATGTAAGCAGTTGCAGGAAGCATCCTTCCGTCCCATGCATTGCTACTAGTGGGAACTAAAACAGGCCTCAAGAATGAAGCATGCACTGGTGAAAGTGGAGCATCCCACTTTTTCAGCTGACCTGATTTTTTACAATCCATTCTGAACTAGTCTCTGTACTTCATACCGAGGAAATAACAGCAACAACCTCGTTTTATAAATAATCTACAACTGCCACCCTGTACATACTTACCTTGGAATAAGTCTCATTGAACTCAGTATGATATACTGTAATTTTGAGTAAACACACATAGGATAACACTACAAGAAATGGGATACAAAAAGTATTATTGTTCACATCCCCAAAGCTCTGTCACTTGCAGTTACCGTATATGTTTCAAGCATTCGTTTTTCTGATTCATAACTGCTGTTACGCACATGTGCTATATCATATCTATTGTATGCTTTGTTTTCTGTGAATGTTTAGGGGGGGGGACTGATGCTTATCACTCACATTTCTTTTTAGATTGTGAGCCTTTTTGGGACAAGATGCCATTTTTTATTTTCTCTGTAAAACCACTTTGTGAATGTTGTTGAAAAGTGGTATTTACTCTTTTAATAGTATGTTATTGTTAATAACAACTACCACCTATGGTTTTAGAGAATAGGGGACCAATCTGATTGGGCTTAACACAGGTGGTACAAGCATGCTGCCCGTGCTTTTGTTGCAAAAGGTGCCGGCTCAACAACAACCCCGAGCCAACCAGAGGAGGCAACGTTTGGGCTCAGGATTGGACTGCCAGTTATTTTTGGTTCTCAAAGGAGGATTCTATTTGAAAATGATAGCCCTAGAATCAGAATTCAAGTTTTATAGAAAGAGTATTGTTTACAATGAACACGTGTGTGGATGATTCTGTTTTCCCCATTTCCTACTGATTTCCAATACTTTCTCTTTGTTCAGCCCAACCTCCGTATTTCTCCATTTTGTGAACCTAAAATGAGTATTACAGCCTTTAAAAAATTATGATCACTGAGTAAGTGTGCTACTGAGTTCAAAGGCATTTGTTTCAACATGATATATTTTAGATCGGCATTAGATCTATGTTACTAAAAGCCATAGTGAGTGATGTAATGTATTAGCCATGGCTTAAATATGCACTACTGTAAGTATTGAATCACTATTGGATATTTCATACTACAATAACAAGCCCAATCCTAACTAAATCCCCACATAGTGATGCAGCCATGCCTACGCAGGTTACACTGCATCCCATGGGGGATTTTAGCAGCCAGAGATTTCTTCAGGGTGACATTTGTCCCCTTGCCGAGAGGTAAGCCCTAAGCAACTGCTATGAGTCAACTCAGACCTGCACCAGCTATATCGCTGGCATAAGTTTGAGTTGATCCGTGCAGGCAGTTTGTGCCTCGGAAGGGGATTAGGATTCGGCATGCGATGCCAACGTTGTCAAACCCTTCTAGGCCCAATCTGCCCACCTGTGCCCTGTGTCTCCTCCCTGTTGTGCCCCCTCTGACCCATTCAACCTCTCACCATCCTCCCTATGCCCCCTTCCATCCCCTGTGCCAAGCTTTCCTGCTCAGGTGGGCCTTTTTTGCACTGCCAGCAAGCAAGGGAAGGCAATGGCTTTCCCACCCGCACACTGGCTCCCTGAACTGTTACAAAGTGCTTTACGGTGCTTTTTCAGCAGCCTGCACTGATGGAACACATGTACCACTGGCGCAGACCTTAGATAGGATTGGGCCATAAGTGTCAGGAGATGACCAATGTCCATATCTGCAACTAAGGAACAACCTCCTAGCCTAAAAATAGGAAACAAAGGCAAAAACTCCATTCCTAAGCACAATCAATCCTGCAAGTAAGCCAAATAACCATCACATGCTTCCCTAAGGGATTGTATATGATCCCAGACAGTCAATGAGAATGCAAACTGAGCACACAGGTGGTCTGAATGCCCAAACACAGTGTTTCAGAGGCATGACAATAAATGGAAAGCCCAGGGCAGTTTGAGAGATCAGTGGGATGGAGCCATGGTGATAGAGCATCTGCTTTTCATACAGATCCAAGTGCAATCCCTGATATCCCCAGGCAGGCAAGACCCTGTCTGGAACCCTTGGAAGCCACATATTGAATCTAGTACAATAGACAAGTGGTTAGCACGTGTTCCTTAATATGTGAAAGCTGCCTACTCAGCTTTTACCCTTCCCCAACCTGCATAGCAGCTTGCAGTTGACCTATCGAGAAATGGGACCTTGATCCACTGATCTGGGAGCATCAATAATACCACAATACTTACTATTTATATATTGCTCTAGAGTGTTCAGGGACGTGGTGGCGCTATGGGCTAAACTGCTGCTGCTGGGCTGACTGGAAGGTTGGGAGTTCAAGACTGTGCAACGGAGTGAGCTCCCGTGGCTTGTCCCAGCTCCTGCCAACCTAGCAGTTCGAAAGCACCTAAAAATGCAAGTAGATAAATAGGGACCACTTTGGTGGGAAGGTAACGGTGTTCCGTGCGCTATGGCGTAGAGTCATGCCGGCCACATGACCACGGAAGCTTGTCCTCGGACAAACGCCGGCTCTACAGGCTTAGAAACGGAGATGAGCTCCGCCCCTACAGTCAGTCACGACTAGAACATTTGGTTGTGAGGAAACCTTTATCTTTACCTAAGAATTTATATTACCCTTACCGTGAAAGGCAGGTAACTATCATAATTATCTTTATTCTGCAGATGGAGTGGAGGTGGCTGTGGCCTCCCTAAGGCTTAAATAGAGTTTTTTGAGTTACGATGCTACATTAGCTCTCATTGCATAGCTCTCCCATCTCTCCCTTCTATGTTGTAGGACATAATAGTGTGTGCTTTAATGTCACCAGCACAAAAAAGCACAGACAACTGAGCTAAATCTGCATGGGCAATAGAAATTGGCTTAATCTAAATTTCAAAATTGCCTTATCATGTTACGAGATCTGTATTTTTGTTTGAGGCAAAGGCTGATGATGTGGCCATGAGAAATCATGAGAAACTATAGCAAAGAGAGTGGATGCCAAGCCGAACCAGGGCAATAAAGAAAGGCAACCATCTGCTGCTGACACAGGGCTTGCTTTGTCCTGCTTCACTTTGAAGAGGTCAATAATGTGACTTCCAGTTTCTGCCTGAATCGGTGTGGGGCACAAACAAGGCCACCAGAGGCGTTTCAGAGGGTGTAGCGGGGGGTGGCGTGAGCAATGGGCGCCAGCAGCGGCAAGGCGCCACAGTGCGGAAAAACCTGCACACTTTTTGGCCCGTCCACCCTCCCTTGCTTCCGTTTCGCTCCGAAATGGAGCTCTTCCGGGCGCAGGGAGGCGTGGCTGGGTGAGGTGACATCGCCCTACCCCAGGTGCGCTCGGAGCCTCGTTCGTCTCTGAATGCCACAACTGTATTTGTGCAGTAGCATAATGCCCTATAGAACATCGGTTTTGCTCCCCCAAAAAACTATTAGGGTGCTTAGAAAGTCTTTTGGGTGGCTGTAAGCTAGTGTTATGGGCATGAAAGTTCCACGTCAGGAGTTTGAGGTCCTGGCTTCTTTGCTCTTCCAAGGGAAAGTAAGTGGCCATGTCTTTAGGGGAGGAGCCACAGGTCAATGAAAGAGCAGCTGCTCTGCATACAGAGGGGCCCAGGTTCAAACCCCAGCTAGTTGGGGACAGAGAAAAATTCTTCTCTGAAATCCTGGATACTCACTGCAGTCTGTGTTGGCATTACTCAATGGACCAGTAGTCTGACTTGATCGAAGGCAGGTTCCTATGTACTTCTTAAAGTGATACTGAGACAAGCCCTAGAACAATTGATATAGGCCATCTATGACTGGACAAGAAAAGAAGTCATTTTGGTCACTCAAAGTCTCCTTTCACAAGTGCAAATTCATCTAGCCTGCATTGGATTTTCTTGGAGATGCATTCAACTTTCACAATCTTAATTGCACCCTGTGCTGATCTCCTCTCTAGATGAGTGTCTGCAGGAAGGTAGCTGTGATGTCAACAGTGGCAATATTCTCCCTGCTCTTCTTCATTTCTTCCAGTTGTTTCTTGTTCTCACCCACTAATCATATAAAGCTATAGTGGGAACACAGCACACATGCATGAAACATGCCCCTATAGTAACTTGAGGAGGACTTGAAAGGATCTGGCCATCTAGCCACAAACCAGGCTAGTATGGGAGAAGTAAGTTGCAACATGATACAGGAATAATGTTGTCTTGTGTCCTTCTCCACAGTGCATTGGTGGGCCACTGTGAGATCCATGAATCTGGACTAGATGGGCCCTTGGCTTGATTCAACAAGGCTCTTAATACTTTTTTTTTTTAAATGGCTTGATTCGCAGGTTGTAGGAGGTGGCACCATGGCTGTTGACTCCTACTCAGGATTTGCAGGCCTCCCTGCATGGGTTCAGCAAGCAGCTCAACTCTAAGCAAGATCCTTGACTTCTCTTTGGCAAAGAGAAGCCAAAGCTCCACCCACATCCAGATTTCTTTTCTTCTCTTTGGGAACATTTGTAGAGTCTGCTGTGGATGGAAAAGGACCACCAGAGCAAGGAAGAAATTAGCCCAGCTGGATGGCACTTTTTAGCAGTTATGAAAAATACAAGAGACTTTGCAGATTATGTCACATTTTGCCAGCACTGATTTGTGGCTGTTCATTAGCATTTATTCAGCACCAACCATACACTAGGCACTGCACAGAATGCAGAAGTGATAAAAGTCCTGCCCAGCAGGCTTACAATCTAAGCAGAAGACAAGACAGAAGTGAAGGAAGAGATTTTGAGGAAGGAGAATAAGGGTGGGAGGATTAACTGGGAGCAGACAGCAAAACATAGGAGAGAGGCTGTGGTGATTCAGGGAAGGTCTCTGCTTTGAGAAGAAAGGCAAAAAAAAAATATCTGGCCTTCAGTGCACTGGAGATTAGCATTAGTTTGCACAACAGTGGTAGTATTAAGAGTGTTTTGGGCTCATGTATGGGATATCAGAGGTGCAAAGCAACAATTGTTTGCACGTTTTGACATAGCTGAAATAAATTAGCAAGGACAGCAACAGAGGCAGCTAAGTTCCTATCACTTTATGCATCGGACAAAGCAGATGGTTGCCTATAGTAATATACGCAGGGCCAGCCTTAAGCCAATGTGACCAATGTTATCACATTGGGCCCTGCACTTTGGGGACCCCCGCACCAGCTCAGTAAGCAGATCACTTGCTGTAGCAGCCAGAAGCTCTGTGGGCTGTAAGTCAGTGGGGTGAGCAGTTTTGCGCTGGGCTCTCCCACCTGCCACTGCTTCCCAAATGGGCCTCCCAGAAGCAGTTGGCGGTGACATCATAATGTCACCACCTACTATTTCCAGGTGCCACGCTTTGCGCATAGCTTCTTGTCGCCACAGTTGTATGTGGGGTGAGTGGGGGCCCTGTGGGGAGCCCCATGGGAATGCCTTGCATAGGACCCCACTGCTCCTGGAGCCGGCCCTGAATATACCTCTTAGGGGTAGCTCATTCAGTATATTTTTGTCCACACAAGCAGTTCTGGCCGAATGTACCTAAGATGTGTTAATCAGGCACTCACAAATATGGGGTAACAACCATGACTGCTGGAGGCTGGAGCAGTTTCCCCCCCCCCTGTCACAATCACACGAATGTCTGCTAATCACAATCCAGCACAACTGACATGTATCCATGCAAGTCCATACTCAGAAAGGGCCAAGTCTTCTTGGGCGGATCAAAAGCATATTGTGTGAATCAATCCTGAGTCACTAAGTGGCCACAATGCTTATTCATTTATTATCTTCATACTTCTATAGGCTATTAGCCCAGCAGCTCTTGGGGTCAGAACCAGTGGTGGCCCACCATCTTTCCAAACACGGAACAGGGTCCAGGAAACCTACTGTACCATCAAAGGGACCTGACTGCTGTTGTCATCCAGCTCACCTGCTGGTGAGATGACAGATTGCAGCCGTACAAAAGGAAGACATCTCAACTACACAACACGGGCTTTTGATCGCCGCTCTTCAGCAGAGCCTCCTCCACGAATTCACCCTCACCTGTCGCCATCCAGATCCAGGCACGGCAGAAAAGGGACTCTAAACTGCCATTCAGTCAAGGTGTGCGAGTGGGTGCGCACATAAATATTTCCCTAAGATTGGGAATTGCATGGAAGCAACCGCAATAACTTCGGGTCAACTTCAGCCTCGAAACCAAAGCCATTTAACCCAGTTCTGTTCAACATTCACATTGCACCACCTATGTCATGCAGCCTGCACCCTTCTTTGAAATCTAAGAAACAGTTCCATTTCCTTTTTAACGCAGCGACTGAACCCATTTCCTGGCAGGAACTTCATTCTTCTCCCTCCCTCCCTCCCTCCCTCCCTCCCTGAAAAGGGGCTGCTCACACTCACCCCAATGTGCTGATGAAGCCATTGACCGACCCTTCGGCGTACAAGGAGACGATGTCCCCAATGTGCAAGAAGCTGGACATCTCATTCATGATTGCAACGGCCCGTTCCGACGCCTTTTCTTCTTCGCGTTTACTTCCTTCAACCCAAGTGTTCCAACATGTGGCAGCCGCCGGTACCGGGAATTAGTGGTCCCTCGGCTCCTTCGCAAGGTGCGCTGACCAGCACGGAGGGAGGGAGATCAAGCAAAAAGAGTCCAGTTTCCACGTGCTTCCCTTTCTCCGGGACGTGGTTCAGTGAGACAGCAGCGAGAAGGCAGAGCTGGATTGGAGCAAGAAGTGGTGTTGTGTACCGGAGGGAGGGGGGAAGCGGGGGGGTAGGATCGACCAGAGATTTGCATGAGTTCCCACTGACACTCTCGGGCTCTCTCTTTCGCACAGTTCGCTACCTGCAGCCAATAGAAACCGATCAGGAAGTCCTGATGAAACAGTCGATGCAAATCGTGCCTGCTAGGGGTGCAGGGAGAAAAGCTACACCCCTTCTGGCCACGCCTCCCACCCACTGGACTAACTTTTCCAACATCGCGCCGAAGAGAGAAACTCTCGCTTTGAAAAAGCGTCTCTTGCATGAGGCGGGAACAAGAGCCGGGGGAGGAAATGAATTATTTCCTTTCCTTCCACTCACCCCCCCCCCCAGCCGTCGTCCTCCAGCAAAGCGTGTGCAATTGATGAGCGTTCCAAAAAGGAACATTATCTGATAGTTCTGGCCGGAATTGCCCACGATTACTTATGCTGCTGAGGCCACGGCAGGAGGATTCTGTGAGAAATGAAACCGTCTCTCTCTCTCTCTCTCTGCCAATATTTTGTTTAAAGAGGATTACAATCGACAATCGAATCGCGTTCTCTCTCTCTCTCTCTCTCTCTCTCTCTCTCGTTCTCTCTGGTAGTTTGCGCCTCAAGTGCAAACGTCCCACCCGAGGGAGCCATTCATTTCATTCATACTCTGAATTTCAATGGAGGGGGGGTCACTTTTTTCACCGATCTGATTCATGTGGAGCAGGTTTGTGGCGAAAATTGTGGGGGGGGGTGGCTCCCAATGACGCTTCTTTTTCCGCGATCCGGGTCGCGCCACCAGCAGGCATTGCAAGGCGACCGCTCAGGCTTCCTGTTGCGATAGGCGACGCAGCTCAGCCTCTGGCGACACAACGAAGGCGGAAAGAAACACACGACCGGCTGCGGCTGACTCTCCCTTTTGTTTCGCTAGGAAATAATTAGCAGCAAAAGTTTCTGTTTAAAGGGGCCGTGGCCTTTTGTTCGCCTGCGAGGGAAGGGCCGCGCTTTTGGATGGCCCGGTGGAAACAAACGAAAAGGAAACATGAAATGCATTTAAACCCGCTAAAACAACACTATGCACGATCAGACTCAGACCAGCTCAGCTTTAGTCACATCGCAGTCTGCAGAATATATGCCTTCAGGCCCACAGGCGCATTAACACCTATGCTATGCTGTTATTATACCCAGTTAGGAAACTATTGATAACTCTTTCTTAGGAAACTTGGGGACATAAGGGTGAACGTAGCCTATGTTTATACGGACATACAGAGTCTGGGAAAATCTCGATTCTTAAAGGCCACACAATACGCAGGAACGCTGTACTTGCCACCTTGCATCAATCCTGTGTCATAGCTTCATACAGTCCACCACCCAAGCTATCAAAGGAAAATACAGCACACCCTCCTCTTCCCCTTTGCAGATAGATATGATGTTGCCCCAGGGCTAGCCCATTCTTGAGACCAACTGAAGCGTTGCTTCAGGGCCCAATCCTATCCAACTTTCCAGCACTGAAAGCCCCATTGGTACAGCTGCATCAGTACTGGGAATTCTAATAGATTGGGCCACCAGGCAGCAGGTTGGTAGGATGAACCCATCTCTGCTCACTTGATTCCATTTCTTCTTCCATTCCCTGGATTGGAAAAGGAGGAGGGAAACAGAAAGGAACATTGGCAAATGGGAGCTGCAGAGACTAGCAAATCACAGGGTAAGGAAGGAAGCATTTGGCATGCTGCAGCTGCCTCTGGGATCAGGAGTTATTTGGCCGGCCCTGGTTTCCCCACTGGAGATTTTATCCTGCTTTTAGGTCTTAATCAACATTATCCAGAAGGTACAACATCCCCAGCAGTCACACTCCTCACCTACTCTGCATTTCCATATGCTGCCTTTTAAATTTACCTACTGCCGGTATTGTAACAACAAATATGTTTAAAAATAGAAAGACGTTTCTTTCTGTTCTTTTCCAGAACATCAAACAGTTTTTTAAAAAAAAATTTCTAAAATGGTACAGGAATATATATACAGTATATTCCCTCCCTGCATATGGTAGAGCTGGGAAATCATATAAGGCTGCTTCTGCAAAGGAACTGCAAATTCAGGTCTATCAGGAAATGCTGCATTTTTAGAGCAAGGCAAATTTAGAAACTTTTATCCCAGGTAGAGACTAATCTGGCGGAAAGAAACTCACTAGGTTTGAGCTAGAGTGATTTTCTTAAACTGGGTCTCATTTCAAGATTAACACAGAGCACTGCCTTCTCTGTATACTGAAGAAGTTTAACCCCAGGAAGTGCAAGAATAGTGCTTTGTGGCTATCAGCTGCGCATTCAGGTGGAAGTTGTATGCATATGAAAGTTTACAAATCGCTTGGGAGACATAAAAAGACAGGAAGAAGCAGATAAAACTCACCTCAGTGGTCAGGAGAGCTACTATTAGTAAATTTACATTAATGCATTCTTATGGTACAAGATCCAATGTGGAAACTTCATCTGATATAGATTTCCAAAGAATATTTTCTCCACAGCTAGAGAGATCATATTATTGATTGCATATAGCATTGCGTATGGCATTGTGGATGTCCCCTTCAAAGATAACGCAGCATCTCAAGCAACCGTATCTTCAAAAAACCTGGGATTGGGTTTTGTTTGTATGGCTGTTTCCAAGAGAAACCTGCATGGCTGGAGGAAGTTGGTTGCCACGACTTCCCAGACCCCAAACCTTCACTAATGCCTGGATTTTAAGAGGATTTAGAGGTTCTCCTTTCTTCAGAGCAGGAGGTATTCCCCAAAGCAGCCGGTCTGGTGACACCAAGAACTGGTGACACCCCAGTTTTGGGCTGGAGTGGCTTCCAGTTGCTGAGCACTATGCCCTTCACTGACCCTGCATTCTTTCACCTCTCCATTTTTTCATTGTCTATTAAATGCACCCCCGTCTTTACATCCGCTCAGTGTCGCGGGGGCAGGGAAGACGGTGAAACGGACCGGAACGCAACGGGCGGGCTGCCGCTCACCCGTTCCTCCCGCCCAGCGTTCCGGCTGAATGACGACGCTGCATCCGCTTATGTTAACAAATGTGAAATTAAGGATTTCCACATGGTTCTGTGTTTATATGTAAGGACACTACGCAAATTCACTTACAAGGTAGGAAGTAGGCAAATGAGACCGAGGTCATAAAATCTTTTCCCCGCATCATGGCAGGACCGGCCCTGCCCATGTTCATTATTGGGGATCCTCACGTTGTACTGCTAGCTTGAAATAGATCCAATTCAATTACTAACAGATTGTTAACTAACGGATCTGGTTGCTGACGTCATGAAAATAACCCCCCACTAAATTGGTATGCTTACTTTTCCCTTCATGACACCTCCTTTTTTTTCTGTTTTTCTATGGTTATTTGTTCTGTTTAAATGCCAATAAAGGTTTCTGACTGACTGACTGATAAAAATAGTGTTGCTTTAGCACTGTTTGATTACTAACAGATTGTTGTGCTTTGTTGTGCTTTTCTCAGAGAGTCTCTGAAGTTATAGTTTGGTTGGAATCATATGAAGGGGCCTTAGGGACAGGCTGTTGTTCAATGATAGGGTGATGATGGGCAGCGCCATCCTATTTGGCGCTTAGCGCTGACGCAACGTTCGAAACATCTCATCCTCTGCTGCCCCCTCCTCCTTTTGCCTTCAGTCTTTCCCAGCATGAGGGTCTTTTCCAAAGAGTCCTCTCTTCTCATGAGGTAGCCAAAGTATTTGAGCCTCACAAAAGCTTATGGTATAATAAATTAGTTAGGACTTTAAAATGTCATGACTCACTGTTTTTGCTGTAAGAGGTTGATGTGGCTGCCCCCCCCTCCAGAATTGATTCCTCCAACTTGTTTCTGATATTATAAATTCAGCTTTGTTCTGCTGAGCTAGCAACCCCTGTTTACCTACTCAGAAAATCCTTAGATTCTCAGCCATAACTCACCATTCATTGACCTTTGACCTTCATGGTATACTTGCAGAAAATTTTGAAATCTTCTCCCCTCTGCATACATCACATATTGACTGTACTACAGTTTACAAATGAACCTATGATGACACAGTCTAGATGTGGATTTGTGTGAACAATTCTACTCTTGAGGAGTAACAATGAACTGGACTGGAGCCTCTTTCCTTTGCTGTAAGTCCATGCATCACCTCTGATTTCCTACTTGAGGACGCAAGCCTAAACTGAGTTAGGCCAGCATAAGCTAAACCAGCAAAGTTTGGCCAACACAAGGGCTACCGTAAAGTATGTTTGGACCATTCTCGGAGTCAGAGAGGCCAGCACACAGACATGAGCCATCCTCCCTGACTCCAAGAGTAGTCCAAATATGCTTTATGGTGGCCCTTGTGCTGACCAAACTTTGCTGGCTTAGTTTATGCTGGCCTAACTCAGTGTAGGATTGTGCTCTCCATCTTCTAACAAATCTATTTATTGGGGGGGGGGAGACAGGATCTGTTGTTTCTGGATAATTTAAAACAGATGGCGCTTCTTTTAAGACCCTGTTGTTTTTTACTTTGTTGCTGGGGAATCCTGTGTATCAAGAGCTGTTTCTGAAAGTGATCACTTTGCAAAGAATAACTGAAAAAAGGCTTGATGGGAGAGGAGGGAGAGATACTTGCAGAGTGAGTCCTGCGACACCTTAAAGCTTAACAAATTAGGGTGCAATCTTATGCACATTTTTCTAGGAGAAAGTTCCGTTGAATACAATAGGATGTACTTCTCAGTAGACATGCATAGGATTGCACATGCATAGGATGCATAGATACCACAAAACACTTGAGTTTGTTTTTGGTGTTACAGACTAACACAAGAACTGTGCTGAAAGTTATAGATTCACCTTGATCTTCATCATCTACAACAGGATTATTCCATCTCCACATTTTGAATACAGTCGTACAGATCAGCTTTGCAGAAAGGCCAAATATTCAGACCCAGCTGAAGTCAATAGCAACTTCAGTGGGACATGGAGACATCCCATTGAAAAAGAGGAGTGCGAAAGGAGATCATGGTGGTGCTATGAGGTTAGTCAGCCAGATGTTGCCTTTCTGTTCTCATCTGTGCACACATTCCACTGCACTATCTTTCAGTCCCATAGTTCAAAAGAAACAGAAACTCTATAAATGTATTTCCTTCCCAGTACAGAAGAACAACAGAAGGGAGTTCCTCTGGAATGAAAGTGGCTTCATCTCAGTGACTCAGTGTGGTTATGGCAGCAGAGTCATGCCTTCATGGCACATTCTCTCATTGGATGGGCTGCATTCCATTTCCATGCTGCAATCCCTCAATAGGAAGTTTTTTCAAGCTGTGCATCCACAGACTCTCTCAGTGCTCTGGAGTTTCTTCTGGCAGCAGATGCTCTCTCCACCTACTTCTAGCACACCCACCCTTCCTTGAATCAGCTTTGGTCTTGTCATTTTTCCCCCCACACTAATGCTTTTTGAAAAGAATGCCTTTCCTTGACCATGTAGACTCAGGCACAGATACCCCTCCTCTAACATGTATGGTGTTGCATAGGAAAAAATGATGCCCAGCCATGGCTGCTGTGCACAACCACATACAAGCAAAGACCGTTTTGGAAGAGGGTGCCACTGGAACCTGAATTAAATTCCAAATAACCATTAACACAGAAGCGTGGGAGGGAAAAACAGAGGCAGAGAGGAAAGAGGGAAGCTAGTTGCAAGGTGAGAAGGAATGCATTACAGATGGGGGGAATGGTTCTAACTTTCACAAAAGTGAAATTAACCTGATTTTTCATTTAAAAAAATTTCTTGACAATATTGCAAAACATGCTTGAAAAAGGTATAGTACAGTGATGGCGAACCTATGACACGCCCGTCAAAGGTGACACACCACAATGTTTGGGCTGACACACCAGTGTTCATTAACATCTGACCAAAACTGAGTTTATTTTACTCATTTTTCCTTTTTGTAATTATTTGATGTTTCTTTTTATATAATACATAGCACCACTGTATTTTTTGTTCAAATAAATGAATATAAAGAATTTTCTCTTTCATTTGGGAGGAGGGGTTGACACACTAGCAGAGTCAAGTTAAGCATTTTCCGAAGTTTTGACGCACCAAGTCTGAAAGGTTTGCCATCACTAGAATAGTAGAAGAAGGCAAGAAAAGATGAGAGCCTGTACATTGGAAGGTGTCGCCTATGTAAAGCAGCGTATTTGAAGATCATCTGATCACTACTGCTTCAAGCTTCCACTCTAATATACTCCAAGCTAAACTGAACCAGAGAAAATGGAAACCTTCCAGGATTCTTTTTCTTTTCCCACCTTTCCTGGCATGGTGCAGGAAAAACAATGGGAATGGGAATGAGGTGACAGTCTCTGGAGGTGGTAGAATAGACTGTACCAATTCAGACAGCAGGCAGATGATCAAATTTTTCAGTGTCCTCCCTGGTAAAAGCTATCCTGTAAGTTGAATGAACACTAGCAGAGCAAGGGGAAGACTAGACTAGAACCTTGTGACAATAGTGTCCAGAGAGAGGGGTGGGATGCTATGTTTTGTAGGGCTCCTCAATGTGCCGTGTAAGCTGCCTCCTTTTGCCACCCCCTTTTGGGTGGTGACAGCAATGCGAAGATGTCTCTTCCTACTCTCACTGCCTGGATTGGCTCTGAAGGCAAGGGTGAGGGGCAATTTCAATGCTGCGTTGAGGCGCCCAGAAAAACTTAGTGCCCTGAAAACTTAGTTCCCCACCCATTCTCAGGACACTATTACTTTGCAATGAGTTATATTTTTAATTGCAAGAGATCTTTGACATGGGGAAAGCATACAAATGCGATCCTTTTTGTGTTTTGAAGTCGTACAGACCATTCTATTCACCCATCTCCAGAGGAATAACCAGACTCCCCAGCAGCCGGGGCAATGACATCATAATGTCATGTGACATCATGAATCACTTCCTGGTTCTTACCCAAGGAGAAAGTGCTGGCGGCTTCATGCCCCTGTTCCTTCTCCTGTGGAGACTCCTCTTTAAATGCTAGCACCTCCACCTGCTCTAAGGAGAACCAAATGATAGTGCAGAATCTTTTTTTAACGTCACTCCAGTAGAAAACAGTTCTTCTATCTGATTGGATGTATCAGATAGATGCAAAACAACAACAACGAAGCCCACTGGAGGGAATATAGGCCAATAACATGTAGCCATGTATTTCTGCACTGAGAAGTTGTCTGGCTATCATTAAGCCTGCCACTGGCATGCCAGCACTTGAGGTTGGAATAGTGCACAATGTGAAAGAGAAAAAAGAGGCGCAAAGAGGCGCAAAGGAGACATTGAGCCCTTTGTTTTCCCCACCAAGTCAGTGAGTGAAGGAATTCTCTAGGGAGAGAAAAGACAAAAGAGGGATTCTTGGGCTGTGAGACAAGTCTTCTCCCACCCCACTGACCTCTGCTGTTGCCAAGAAGCACAATGAACTCTAAGAAGGATGGGTTTTCTGTAGCATCTCATGTTGTAGAAGTGGCTCTTATGGAAGCTGGACATTAGCTGGAGGTTATAGCATATACTGTACTTTTAAGCAAAAGGAGAAGAGAGAAACCAACTAGAGCAGAATCTGATACGGGGTTCTTTGTAGCTTCATTTGTCTTTTCCTAATAAAATGGATGATGTTTTGATGTTGATGGGAGGAAAGTACGTGGGAGGAGCTACAAGGGAGAAGGGTCTTCTACAGGGATGCAGGAAGTGTATGAGAAAGGACATGGCCAGAACCAGAATCAGAAAAGAGGGAAAGGGGAAAGGAAGCTGTCAAGTCACGCCAATCAACTGCACCAGAATGAGACGCGGCCAATGAGGATTCTGGGATGCAGCTATGTGTATACGTGCTAAGCTGTATACAAACCAAGAATTGTGGTCCAGTGTCCTCTGTGATATGTCCAGGGAAGCTGAGATGTGTATTTGGAATCACATGCTGCTTCATCAGCACCCAAAAAACATATTGCCACCTTGAGCAGCAATATTGAACATTTGGATTGTTCCTCCAGCTGAGGCCCACCCATTTCTCTGTTCAGGTGTTGGGTATGGAATGGGGAGGAAGTACAGTCTCAGACAGTTAGTGAATCCACATGCAGTGAAGACCCAGGCAAATGTATCTTGTCATCTAGCTGGCATCTAGTAGATAACCCAAACTAGAAGGCATGACACAAAACTGCTTCTACAGAATGAGGTGATTTCAGTGACTGAGAGCACAATTCTAGCCAGGAGTTAGGCTGGCACAGTTAACCCAGTAAAGTCTGGCTGCGCAAGGGACACCGTAAAGTATGTTTGGACCACTGTTGGAGTCAGAGAGGCCAGCACACAAGCGTGTGCCATCCTCCCTGACACCGAGAGTGATCCAAATCCCTTGTGCTGGCCAAACTTTGCCGGTCTAACTATGCCAGCCTAACTCCAGGTTAGGATTGCGCTCTTAATTGCATGTTATAGGCTAATAATGAGCGTGCACCAACAGTACTGTAAAAAATTCCTTTGAAATGAGAGAATTTAGTGCACAGAAGAAATAGGGAGAACAAAGTAGCATTTCCTAGCATATAATCCCCTCTTCCTGACAGAAAACTAGTCAGTCTTGAAAATGCCATAAGATTATCTGTTATGTTTGCCTAATAGTTTGCCTAGTAGGCTAAAATGGCTGCCTCTTTGAAACAGGTCAATATGTAATCCTCAAACATATGAAAAGCCCTGATAGATCAGGCCAAAAGCCTACCTAGTCCAGTGTTCTATTTGTCCCTGTGGCCAATCAGATGCCTCCTGGACCAGGGCATGTGCCAAGGGTTAGCCAAGTCAGGCACTGGCCAGGGGCTGTACCTATCTGAAGACCCACCAAACCAAGTTGATCCTTGAAATCTGTGTACCAGTTGCAGTGCCCAATACACCATCAGACAGCAAGCCTTGGGTGGGGGCATGGAGTCTCATCTCCCAGCAACCTGTTTTTGGCACTTTGAAGACCCTAAACAAGGTAGGAAGCCCATAGCCTCCCCTGTTCCATGTCTCTATTTCCATCCAGCCAGTGCAGTGATGTCATCTACAGATGAGAAAGTGAAACGCTGGGCGGGACTTACGTGTGATTGGCAGCCCGCCCGTCCCGTTCCACCGCCTGCCCGCCCGCTGCATGGGCTGCCCTGGCCTCGGAGCAGGCGCCTGCTCACCAGGGGGGACAAGTGGGGCGTGTGAATCTGATAGCGGTGGGGTGCACCAACCGGGGGGCAGCCCACATGGCAGGCGGGTGGGCGGCGGGACAGGACGGGCGGGCTGCCAATCACACGTAAGTCCCACCCAGCGTTCCACTTCCTCATCTGTAGATGACATCACTGTGCCAGTGGTATAGTTAAGTGACACCAGGGGGCAATTGGGGCATCACACATCAGAGGGTGCCTTTCTGAGGCCCAGGGAGTCCGTGAGCTGGATGTTTTAGAAACAAACTTCCAGTTTTTGTTAAAACTAGAAGTGCTTCTGGAGAGGGGGGTAGAATTAAAAAACATTTTGCCCTGTGTTGCAGTTGGCATAGATACACCACTGCCACCTGCATCTAGTATTTAATAGATATGGGCCCCAAACACCGAGGTTCTACTTAGCTTTCATGAGAGTTGATAGCTGTATCCTCCATGAACTTATCTAACCCCTATTTAAAGCCATCTAAGCCACCACTCATCACCACATCTTGTGAAAGCAAATTCCATGCACTAATTATGCCCTGTGCAATAAATTATGCCCTTTTGTCTTTTCTGAATTTACTGCCAACCATCTTGACTGGATTACCCCAAGGTCTAAGGTTGAGCGAGAAGGAGGAAAAGCTTATCTCTATCCACTTTCCCCACACCTAGCATCATTTTACAAACCTCTACCACATTATATCATCTTAATCTTTTTTTTCCTTCTAAATTGAAGAATCCCAAAGGCTTAACTTTTCTTCATGAAGAAAGTACTCAAATTCCTTGATCATTTCAGTTGCCCTTTTCCGGCTCTCTGATCTCCCTTTTGCAATGAGGCACAGCCTTGCACTTAAGAGAGGCATACACAATGAATTCCTCTGCAGTTTCCGCGTCCTCCTTTAGCACTCCGTTGTCATCTAACAATTCAATGGCCTCCCTGACCACCAGTTTCCTGCTGCTGCTGTATTTTAAGAATTTTTTTTATTGGCCATTTTAACGCTTTTAGCCATGTGCTCCTAAAAGGCTTTTTTCACCTTACATTCCATTTACATTAGTTTTACAAGAGTTTGTTGTTGTTGTTGTTTGGGCACGACTTCCATTTTCTAAAAGAAGATATCTTGCCTTTTATAGTTTCCTTGACTCATTTTCTTAACCACATGGGTAGCCTCTTGGACATTTTATCTCAGCATCTTATTATCTTGTTCTTAAACATAATCTCCAAGCATCTTAGAGAGATTTGATTGGGATTCTTGATTCTCCCTTCCTTTTAACTGATTCTCTCTGTAGTGAATAGGCACTCCCTACATGACAAAAACATCTGATGCTAATTTAGAATCAGCTTGTCACCTTCCCCATTCTGCTAGCACACCATTTCATGCACTATAGGTAGACTTTGCCTAGTGTATGTATTGAGCGTGCCAACCTCTCTGGTTGACCCCCCCCCTTCCTGCCGGGTTTAACTTACATCAACTGACTTGGTAGCAGGAACATTTGGAAGTCCAGCCAATCACAGCCAATCAAAAATAAGTTAAAAGGAGTCAATCAGCTACAGCTGTTACGAGATTTCCAACAGGTCCAAATGAAGACCAGGGCTGTTTAGTTTCAGAGGAGGGCTACAAGCTGACTCATACTGACTTGTACATAAACCTGCCAGCTTGAAACTGGTATATTTTTTTATCATTTTATATGGTATATTTTTTATCATTTTACCTAGAAACTGGTATATTTACTTTCAAAGTGTGCCTCTCATTTTACGTATAGGATTCATTGTTTGCCTTCAATTTTTGTTCCAAGAAAGCTTTTTCCTTGTTTTGAGTAAACCTCCTGCCTACTCTTTTAAGCTCTATTCCTAAGAACTCTGAGTTCTTTATTGTGGTTTCTTCAGTGAGAACCTTATTGTGGTTTTCTCAGTATGATTATCAGTAATGGAGGGCAAGCATTCCCAAAAGACAGTTTATCCACTACCAAATGTCCTCTGTAGCATTTGCAAGGAAATGTTCAGCATGTTTTAGGGCACCTTCTGTTTTACGGCAGCATGTTTTAGGGCCAAGCAACATAGTACATTAACAGCCCCATTCAAACAGTCCGTCGGGCTGATACATATCATCTGTGTAGGCGCAGAGCTGTTGCACATGTGCCATAAGACAAGTTCGTATCAGCACAATGGACGCAGGGCCAACGCAGGCAGTCATGTTGGCCCTGCAACATCACTGCAACCAACAGGTATGTCAGTCCTGCTCTGGCCATGTTTGGCCAGCACAGGGCCATTTCTGGGCAGGGGGAAGGCAGGTGGAATGGGTGGAGGGGGTGTTTCCATGGGTGGGGAGCAGAGGCGTCATCCAGGCGGAACAGCCCAGTACGCCGTTCCGCTAGTTCTGCGGAGGGCCCGGGCCGCACCGCCTCTTCGGAGGACGGGCAAGCTGCTGCTGGGCCCGCCTGTCCCTCCCTTGCGTCCCGAATCGCTCTAAAATGGAGCGATTCGGGCGCTGTGAGGCTTGGGGAGGCGTGGCAGCCCTCCGCCATAGAGGCGGAGGGCTGTCAATCATCCGGGCGTTCCGGTTCCTGGCATGCCCGGATGACATCACTGGTGGGGAGCCCAGGGAGGGGGGAGGAGCCGGTATCCAGCAGTTATGCCAGATCTAAACCCCACATCCCACTCCCGGGATGTGGGGCCATCCGAGGCACAGATCCGACGAGCCCCATCAGCCTGGCTAACATGACATGTTTTAGCCCTCACTTCACACTTCAAGCCTGATCCAGGAGGGCTTCTCTTATGTTCTTATGAACTGCACAGAGTCAGAGGCACAGCAGCAGACTTAAGCCCATTATTCCTTACACTGAAATTTGCCTTTCTTTGCAAGACCAGCAGCTGCACTAAGCTTTCAGTGGAGCCCCTTGCTAATCTGGAGGAAGCAGGGGACTCACTAAAAGGTTACTAGACAAAAGGATGTTATTCAGGAACCTCCCGTTGCAGAATGGTTTTCCTGCCCTGGCCCTCCACAGTTGCTGGTCTCCATTTATATCTGCTCTAATTCCTGCCCATTCTACAACATGTAACAATCCTTAGCAAGGCTTGCTAGCCTGGCCAGCTGCAAAATTAGCATAGACTTTGCCAGCTTGAGTCTATCAGATGGCAATAATGGCAGCCTATTGTCTCCATAGACAAAATAAATTTGCATGTGTGTTATATGTCATACCTATGCAGTGGAACTCCCTGGCTTCTGACAGTCACATCACATAGTTTGCTAAGAGCACATACCTGCTGGAAGAGAGAAACCAATAAAGAGGTCACACTGAGAAAAGTAATTACGAGCCTTGGCACTGGTACTTGTGAAATAATAAGACAAGAGAAACTCTGACCATGTATAGAGTGTGTTTCCCACAGCAACGCCAGCTACACGCGCCCAGGAGAGAACACGTTTTGCCAGCAAGTAGTGAGTGTGCTGCTCACCAGCAATGCAGCCTTTTGGGACAGGAGGGTGTTCCAGGGCAGAGGGAGGGACGGGGTGGGTGTGGGACCAGCGGCGATTCTTGCCCCAGGGTCCTGACCTCCGAGTATGACAACAAGGCCTTACTTGGAGGTCTGCCTGGCTGCGCTCCCAGGCAGTATAGGATTGGGCTCTCAATCTCTGCACCTATCTTCTTGGAAATTAACCAAGTCCTGGTTACATTTAGAGAAGAAAAATAATTCACAATCAATTTTGTCTGTCTGTCTGTCTGTCTGTCTGTCTGTCTGTCTGTCTGTCTCTCTCTCTCTCTCTCTCTCTCTCTTTCTTTAGTTTTATGGAGAGTTAATTCCGAAACGAAGTCACTCTGACTTCTAGTTTAAAAATACATTCAATCCCCTCTTGGCATAGCTCTGTGCAATTTCAAGGTAAATTTCCACAGTTGAGGCAATAACCTTCCCTTGGGAAATTCAGGCTTCTTAATATGATTAAGGGGAGTAAAAATTAGTGAGGGACTAAATATAGCATGGAAGAGAAGAACAATTAACAGCTGCTAGTAGGGGCACTTGGCTGGCCAGCAGTGGGACAGAGACTGCAGCTGGGTGGGACAGAAGCCAGAGGAAATGACAGGCACTTGCCAGCCGTCATTGGAAATCATAGCCAGTGTCATTTGGCATGGAAACTCAGCCCTCTGTGGGCCAGACTGTACAACTGGACAGGGGGACCCGCACTCGGAGTTCTCAGGAACTCCTTTGGCAGCTTGCCGAAAACCATACCTGCTAATTTATTTCCTTAATTTCACCAGAAGTAAACAAACACTCTAAATATTTCCTCATGCCTGCTGCTTCCTTGAAGGGTGAAAATGAATTGATTTGGGGACAAATTTATATGAGCCATGGCTAGCTAAGGTGGCTTGTTGTGTAATGGCATTGACCAGTTTAGGCTGAAGTCTTATGCATACTTACAGAGGAAATCTCGGAGGGGTTTACTTCTGAATGAACATATGAAGGGTAATTCTGTGCTTGCTTATTTTTTAAAATGATTTTCGCTTGATCTGATGCTGAGTAAACTGTTTTACAGGTTATAACTGCCATCTGGAAGCTGTTTCAGCCACCTTTACCTGGGACCATAACTTATATACATACCTATCCTATTTCAAATCCACTTTTTACTGATAAGTAATCTGCAATTAGCGTGATGCAAAAGTACAATCATATAGGAATGAATACCCCCACTTTTCCAAGTCACAGAAGGTCTTGACTTGGTCTGCTGCCAGAAGTGACATAGACCAGCGGGTCTATGCAGTGCAGTACAGGTGTGACTGGTGAGACAGAACTGCCCTACCATAGTTCTTTGAATAGTGCAGCCACAGTTTCTGCAGTGGCTGTGATCCTGCAAATGCTTACAACCTACAGGCTCCAGTTGTTCGGAACCAGTAGGTTGCAAGCAGTGATGTCATGCACCCACTACGCACCACTACGCACCACTACGGTTCCTAGAGGTTGAGCTGGCACCGCCCACTTGAAGCTGGCCCCGTCGCCTGGTTGCCTCAGCAGCTGCGCATGCGTACTGCACGCCCGCAGCCATTGCCTGCACTTTCTGTGAGGAGGCAGGCAGGCAGGCAGCGTGGTGGTGGCGGCAGCGGCGGCAGTGGCAGCAGCGGCGGAGCAAGAGGACTGGAGGTGGCAGCAGCGGCGGCAGCAGCAGCAGCAGCAGCAGCAGCAGCAGCAAGGGAGACCCGGGAATAAGGCAGCAAGCGTGATAAGGTAGGCTGCCTGGGGCTCCCGCTCCCTCCAGCCATGCAGATCCAGCATCCCGGTTCCTCCTGCAGCCTCCCCCCAGCCCCAGCCCCCATGCAGTCTTTTTTTGGTTGCCCGTTCTCCCTCCTGCTCCTTGCCGGCTCCTTGCATTTAACATTAAAGTTAAATGGCTCCCTGTCCCAAAAGGGCTCACAATCTAGTACAGTCTAGCCTGCTATTTAACCAGGGAACAGTTGAAGCAAAATATGTATATACACATCTCTAGAAAGCAAAGCACTAGAAGTTACATCAACACTAACCACAAGCTGAAGTTATTACAAACATGATCACCTCCATGGCAACAATTATGACCTCACTTCCTATCATGACATCACTTCCAGCTATGACCTCACTTTCTGCCACGACATCACTTCCAGCTTATGGTGTCACTTCCGGTGGGCGGACCCCGACAAGTGCCAATCAAAAGTGAGTACCTGTTCCTAAATCATTTGGATGACACCACTGGTTGCAAGTGTTTGCGTAATTACAGAATGGCGGCAATTTTCAAATAACTCAGATAAGGTACTTCTGCCTCACCTGCCATGCCTGCATCATATGTTGCTGACATATACAGGGTCTATTCCTTTGCCTGGTCTAGGAAGTTTAATACAGGGCTGATGCCACAGTGAGTGTCCAGCCCAGGGAATTTATATTGGATGTCAGGCACATAATTGCACCTTTGTCTGACTCAGCTGATCTGGATCTCAGTTAGGTTCCCAGCTTCATTCAGAGTGCTGGATATTGCCTGTGAAGTCTTATTAAAGAGGTAGTGCAGTGCACATTTCCCAGATGGAATGCCCCAATAAAATATGCTCAGGATTGTAGCTCTGATCAGCAAAGCTTTCTGCTATTGTCTGAATGCATAGACTGTAGAATCACTAATATAAATGAAAATCTGTTTTAATGGAGAGAACAAACTGGAAGTGTTTTATAACCCTTGTGCGCTCCCCCAGCAACTACAGAGGCAGGCAACAGTTCAAAAGAGGAGGAAACACGGAAAATTATTTTATTTCCAAAGCAGCAGTTGACAAGTAAAACAACATTCTTTAAAAAAACAAATCTGGAAAAGCCATGTCTGCCAAGTGAATAGGTATTTCCTCTTCTGCTGGAAGGCTGCAGTGGTCAGGGTTCACTGTGTTCCAAAGGTGCAGTGTTCAGCCAATTGCATGGTGCACCAGACAAGAGTGAGAAGGCAGGCAGGCAGGCATTCTGATCATTGCATCCTTCCACTGGAAAAGAAAATATTTAAGACACTGACTCTTTGAATTATGGGCATACAGCTCAGCTCTTTCACAAAGGCACAGCACAGTATGTCCTTTGTGGTACTTTCATGAAGCCATAATAGCTCTTTCCAGCATGAGCCAGCTGGTTTGACCTATGTACATTCTGACATTCCTTCAGTGGTCTGGAGTGGTACCCAGGGGCATAGCTAATGAAATCATAGCCCAGTGCAGAGGGCAAAATGTTGCCCCAAAATGATGTCACAACAGGAAGTGATGTCACAGTTATATTTTCGTTTTCTCTGGTTTTTTGGCCATAACTTTTGACAGAGTAAAGATATTACACTCTGGTTTGTTCCATTGAATTCTACACCCCTGCTAACTGGGCAAGAGGCACTTTTTCAAGTGGTGCTCCTCTTATATTTAGCAGGGAGAGAGTAACTGTCCCTCTACACCCCAGCACACGGTCTTTTCTAGTGGCTGTTGCTGGTGGTGTTCTGCATTTTTTAGACTGGGAGCCCTTTGGGGACAGGGAGCCATTTAACGTTATTTTTTGCCTGTAAACCGCTTTGTGAACTTCTTGTTGAAAAGCAGTATATAAATACTCATTGATGGATGGATGGATGGATGGATGGATGGATTAAATTACCTTTCCAATGATATATAATATGATGGTATTATTCATAGATACCAAGGTTTTCACAATTTTGGCCACTAATGTCAAGTTCAGCTGGTTGCCCCCCTAAAGCTGGTTGCCCAGTGCAATTGCACCCCCCCTGCACTTCATTAGCTACACCCCCAGTGGTATTAATATATATGTAGAAGACCTACAGCAGAACACAGCCAAATCCATGTCTGTTCAGAAGTAAGCCCCATTATATTCAATGGAGCTTACTCTCAAGAAACTGTGTGTATAGGTTTGCAGCCCATGTGTATGTGTACACACACTTGTTGTGAATTTGGAGTGTTTATAGCAGAGTTGGGGGCTTGTGAACCCATTCAGCGCTTGCCTAGCGCGATCGGAGCGGAGGAACGAAGCGATCGCTACATTTCAATAACAAAGTCTTTTATTGGTTACAGTAGCGATAGTCAGAAAGTGAGAAGTTCTATTTGCCGGTCAGCGAAAGCCGGCGAAGGCTTGCCGCGTACAAGCGGCTTTTCAACGCATGTTGTTACATTCTCAGTTACAGTTTCAGTCTCAGTCTCAGTCTCAGTGCGCACACATGGTACAGACAGAAGAACAAAGGGGTGTAGCCAGAGCATATCTGGTAGGTGGATACCTGGAGACCCTTGTGCCCCATGTTAACCAATGGGGTACCCCTTTGAACATCATGATCTCATGAGAAAGTGGATGTTTGCTAGCCAGCGCTTCCCGTGAGAAACATTGCCTGCTTATGTTACACTATCTAAAGGGAGTTCAGCTACTGTGTAGCAGGTTGCACTAACAAGCTGGGAAGCTGACCACCTCAAGGACACGCAGGTGCTCTATCTGATCTGGAGACGGAGAGACGGAATGCCAGTTTCCACCAGTTCTGGAGTGTGTGGTGTGAAACTGCAACAACACTCACATGCTTTGCATGCAGAAGGTCCCAGGTTCAATGGCTTACACCTCAGAGCTTAGGGCTTTTCCTCCTGTGTTACCATTAGCTGGACAAGGGTGTTCCTAGCTGCCGATGAGTGAGGAAAGAGTGTCTTCACCTAGCTCTCACACAGGACGTCAGTTTCCTTCCCTTCAGGCAACAGATGGACTTAGATGTTCAGTTGGGGAATGTTTTTTCTGTTATCTCTTGAAGTGAGTATCCTGAAGAATGGAATCAGGGTATTGTTGCTTTCTGCTCTCTAGAAAATGGTTGGATCAAAAGAGGTTATTTACATGAAAAGAATATGGCACTACTAATAATGAGGATTTATGTTACAAAATTTCTACCAGGAAGATACTTCAATAGATAAATTATAGTACCAACCCACATATGAATCATACCAATCATACCATTTCACCCTGGTGTTTTTTTTTAAACTTTGTGGGTATGTACTAAACAGCCATAATTGATTACAGTGCTAAAGCATGTCAGTATGCGACAAAAAAGGTGCATGTGTAACCATCATGGATGGTTGTCTATAAGAGACTGTCATTTTTATTCCTACACAGAAGTTGTATCTTCCATGTAAGAGAATTGTAAGTAACACATGAAGCATTTCTTAGAGCGCAGTCCTAACCTACTTTCCAGCACTGGGGCAAGGGCAATGCAGCTCTGAGGAAAGGGAACAAACATTTCCTTACCTTGAGGAGCCTCTGTGACTGCTACTCCACTACATGATGCAGCACATGCCCCATCGGCACAGCTAAATCAGTGCTGGAAAGTTGGTTAGGATTGCACCCCCAGTTCTACTTGTAACTTTCGGAAGGCTGATCAAACTCTAAGTACAATTTCCTTGATGTAAATCAAGTCAACTTCCTACCTAACAAGCTAAATTTTGCTTCCAGAATTGCACAACTATGTTTCCTAACATGGTTGATTCTGACATGCACTATGAGTGCTAAAGAAGAATTTTAAAAAGGAAGAATGTAAAAAAAAAACATTTGTGTGATGCACAGAGCCATATTCTCAGATGGAAAAAAATCAGCTTAACTGTATTGGTACCAACAATTTCATTTCACATCTACCCATGTTGAAGAAAACTCGACCTAGAAAAAAGTAGAAGGGCCCAATCCTATCCAACTTTCTAGCATTGATGCTGCCACAATGCAGCCTCAAGGTAAGGGAACAAATGTTTCTTTACCTTGAGGAGGCCTCCATGGGTGCCCTCCTTCCCCACTGTAGGATGAGCGGATGCCCCATTGGCATGGCATGTTGGATGTGCCATTCAAACATTGCTTTGTAAAGTGCAAGATTCCTATTGCTCTCTATGAGAGCCAGAAAGTATTGTCCAATGTGTCTTATTGTTCAACACAGAAAATCCATTAACATCCAAATCTTAACATTTAAATTTTGGCCTCAAAATTGGGTAAAATATGAGTGCTTCAGCGTTATTGGGCAGTTTCTTGGTTGGTTCCCTCCCCAGGTTTAAAATATCAAATACCTTAAGCTGTTGACCGTGATAAATACTGTACTTGTTAACTATTGAAGGCAAGTATTTAATACTGGTATCAAATATAGGAAGATCTAAAATGCTGATATTCAGCAACTATTTGATATAAGCATTTTCAGAGGAGGATTCTGGACCATGGGGGCAAATTTGTTGCAGTGCCGTGGATCTGAAGGCAACATGGCTTTGAGCATGAAGAAATCAGTGTGATGCATTCCAAGCCTCAGACTTCAGATTCTTTGATCCTGTTTGAGCAGCAAGTGGATTTGAATCAGTAATCTCAAGAAAAGGATTGTGCTATCTTGAAGCACTGGTTAGCTGGAAGTTCTGGGCTAGTATCCCCTCCCCCTTTAAACACAAGCTGTGAGAGTTGAGCCGGAACAGTTCTGGCAACCCAAGGCCTCTGCTAATCTGAGATTTCTATGAGAGGAAGCACACACCCTGTCAACCTGCTAGAAGATAAAGCCTTCCACATACATGCTGGTTCCCAGAGGGTTCCTATATACAGCAGTTACTATTTGTGTGCAAGTTTATTGGTGGCTTTCCAGGGTCTGAATCTGCTGTGCTCCAAATTTTGCAACTTCACAATGGCCAGGGATCTTGAATGTGCCTGGATATTACAGTGGCACCTGTCTTCTTGGTTAACAGTCTCATGGATTAACTTCAGACAGAATTAAATCCATATTATGTTACTGTCAGAATCTTTATAAGTGTCACTTCTTGTCTAGTAGGCTTGTGTGAAAGCCAGCTACTGTTTCAAATGGTTTTGATAGTTACTTCTAGATATTCTACACAGGTAGCAAACTTTCATTCATCAGCCCAAATCCCGGCATTACACATCAGTTTAAAGAGGTGATGAACTCTTCACCTCAATCATTAGATATGACTGCAGGACCTAATAATGGCATCTCAAGCCAAGGAGTGATGAATACAATGTGCTAGATTTGGACCAAGATCTGTTGTCATATGTGAGCAGTGGAGGACCGGGGGTGCAAGGGGTGCAAATGCCCCAGGCACTGGGGTGGGGGAGGGCAGCAATGATGCCTGCTCCCCCCACCACTGAGTCGGAGTGCAAAGTCGGTCCAGGAAGCAGGTACCGCCGCTGAAGCTGCTTTCCGGAGTGACTTGGCACGGCTCCGAAGGGCTGTCCCACCCCTCTGAGAAGGGGTGCATGGCCCTTCGGAGAGTGCCTGTTCACTCTGAGAAGCGGCCACAAAGCCATTTGTTGGAGTGGCCAGGCGCATTCCAAAGGGCCGCTCGCTGCTTCTTGGAGGGGCAATGGCCCCTCGAAGCCTCACTTGGCCGAGGGGGGGGGCAGGGGGCACCTGCTAGGGATGACCCCCCCCAGATCATCCCTGATGTGATTCAACTAATTTGAATGCAAATAAAAAAATAAAAATAAATAAATGCAAATAAAAAACCAACATTGGCTGCACTGCAATGTACATTTTATTTTTTCCTCTCTCATTCATTACATTCAGCTGAGGCACAGGAACTCCAAAAATAAAATAAGCCCCATTAATTATAAATGTGCAACTGAACACCAATGTGCTTTTAAAAGTAAAAGTTGGTATGGAGGTGATTTTGGTGCAGAGAAACCACCGGGCAGGGAAAAGCTCCTCCTTGCGCCACTACAGTTTTTCTGCTTTAAATAGCTCCTTCAAAAGTGGGCTTTCATTTCTAAAAAGAGCACCAGGGCTCAGTTACATGTGTTTGCATGTAATGTGTATTTAACTTCTCAGCTAAATTTAAAGGTGCATTTAAGGGTGCAATCCTCACCAACTTTCCAGCACTGACATAGCTTTGCCAATGGGGCATGTGCTGTATCCTGCAGTGGAGTAGCAGTCACCGAGGCCTCCTCAAGATAAGGGAATGTTTGTTCCCTCACTTCAGAGCTGCTTCCCTCACTTTAGGACTGCCCTTACCCAGGTGCTGGAAAGTTGTTTAGGATTGCTGAACCTCATGCCAAAGGTTTTCACGTAACATCTCATCAGTTTCTGTATTGCTCGGCTTTCAATATTTCTTAAACTTGTAATTTCTGTTCCTTTAACTATTTTGTGAGGTCAGGAGTTTTTTTTAATTCCACCATATTTGGCAGTCTTCATGGGGTTCCTACACAAGAACCATAAACTGTTGCTGAATCTGCGCTACTTGCGCCACTCAAAATAATGGAGATGCTAAAATTGGCACATAACTTTGTGCTTTTCTGCAATGGTAATGAGTATGAGATAATTGTACTTCAACCGCTGGAACCTCTGAAGTTTCTCCCCTAAAATTACATAAAATGTTTAGTCATGAATGTTTCAATATTATTATAGATGCCCTGTTCCTCATTACAGCTTGCATAAATATTGTTGCAGGTTTTACCCTCCAAATACTAAAACACTATGTGATAAAGGTGTAGAATCTATTCATTCAGTTTTTCTTGCATGATACAAACTGCTTGCAGTGCT
>JAJKFI010000052.1:1099672-1139446 GCA_029204185.1 Lerista edwardsae | reverse complement strand
TGCTGGAAAGCTGAATAGGATTGGACCCTTCTACTTTTTTTCCGAGGGACGTGGTGGCACTGCAGGTTAAACTGCTGCTGCTGGGCTTTCTGGTTGGGAGTTCGAGACCACGCAATGGAGTTTGCTCCCGTTGCTTGTCCCAGCTCCTGCCAATCTAGCAGTTGGAAAGCACCTAAAAATGCAAGTAGATACATATGGACCACTTTGGTGGGAAGGTAACGGCATTCCGTGCGCTATGGCGTAGAGTCATGCTGGCCACATGACCACGGAAGCTTGTCCTCGGACAAAGCCTGTTCTACAGGCTTAGAAACGGAGATGAACACCGCCTCCTACAGTCGGTCACGACTAGTTCATTCGGGCGTGGGGAAACCTTTACCTTTTACTTTTTTTCCAGATTGAGTTTTCTTCAATATAATGTATAACATTAGTGGGAAAGAATTGAATTGTATCTCTTATCCAAATATCCTTAATGCAAAGGGGATGTGGAAGAGAAGATGAGTAGAAGGAACAAAAGAACATATGGCCAAGCATTACTTGCCCCATTCCATTGAGATGATTCCCAAGAAAAGTGAGAAGCCACACAACATCCCAGGTTAGCCTTGTTCTGCCTGAAGGAGTTTCTGCAATGTGAGATGTGTGTCTGTGATTTATAAGGATTAAGTCATGCCAATGACGAGCTTTTTAAACTGATCAAGGTTTTTTTTAAAAAAAGAAGACAAAAAATGAATTCATTTTAAGACTCCATTTAATGAAAAGGAGGAAAGGCACTGTAATAGTGGTTTAGGGGAAATAGAGCAATCCATTAACCTGAAATATACCCTAAAACTGCATCTGCTGGGTTTACAGGGTTATTCCACAGAGTACATCAAAAGAGACTATACACATTTGTTAAAGAAAGGAGAAAAAAACAAGCCACAAGTAGTGAATTTGAAATAGCCCTGGAGAGTGACAAAGAAGAATTCTCTGTAGGCCATCTGCCACTGAGCAAACTGAGGAGGGATGCAGTTTGCAGACTCCAGGTGACACAAGGAGTCTTCTTAGAATACGTTCTATAGAAGGCAGAAAGAAAAAGTGTTACAAAGGCATGCAAGTCATTTAACACTCTCATTTGTGACAGCCTCATAGTTATCCTGTAAGGTGGGCCAAATTATATGTAACATTTAGCCAGACATGAAGGCTGACAGATTTTATTTTTCAAAAGCTAGCAGCTATAGGAGATGTCGGGGGTGAGGGTGAATCTGGATCAAAATTTGGGGGCCTTTAAGATTGTCCCAACCTACTGATTTAATTACCCCCACCCCCATTCCCATGCTATTGATCTGTTACAAAACCCAAGTAATGCACAGAAGAGTCAATGCCATACCAAAGCATCTGGACCTAGATTTTGTTTGAGATAAAACATGCCTTCATGCTGAGACTTTTTATAACTTTCCCTCCCACACTGCAGTTACAAAACAAAGAACAATCCCCTTTGAAAAAAACAACAAAGAGGAGAGAGGACGAAACATGGGGACTCTTCAAGCTAGGCAGCAGGCTAGGTTCACAAGCCAGACACTGTTGTGCTCTGCTAAATTCCAGACATGCTTTTCCTGCTCCAGAAAGGGGCTGGTTGCCCTCTCCTGCCTCTTCTGACATCCCTTGCTCACTAAGGAAGTTAATTGTGTCTGCTTTGTAGAATGAGTCGGGCACCCTTTGCTATCTTGACGTGGTGGGAGATGCTCAGTATACATCCACACTGAGACCCTATTGGTATCTCTGGTGCATAGGATTGCTACACAAGGCACAAGCTTGTTCTGTCCATCAGATTTAGTAGCTGCTGGCTGCTAGGAAAGCAAATACTGTCATTGGAGCCTGGAGGGCAGGGTGGGATGGCAGGACAGGGACCCATAAACTACCATCTCTCAGTCTTCAGAAGCAGTACCTTCAATTCCCTTCTCCAATTATCCCAATAGTATAAGGAGTAGGAACTTAGTTAAGGAATTTCAGTGGGAGAACAACCTGGAGGCAATCTGGGGGGGGGGGGGAATGGGTGGGTGGAGAGATTAGGAGTGTGGACTATCTCTGAGGACTGCAAACCAGAGCTGGAAAAGAGCTTCAATTCACAGAGTTCTCAGAACTTGTGGGAAGCAGAGTGAGTTCCGTAAGGGCCCAGCACCCCATGCTTGTGGCTTCCAAGGCTGAGAGATGTGTCCAGGAAAAAAAAAAAGATACCCATCTTTTCCCACAAGCCCCACAACACCTTGGGGTGCTCCAGGATTCCGGCATCTTTTGATTCCAAGTCTCCCTGTGCTCCCTCACAGTGTCCGGCCAGTTCCTCAGCCTCATTTTCAGGAAGCCTCAATAGAAAGAGAAAAACAAGGTGATGTTCTATATGCATCTCCAGTGCTTCCAGAGTTTAGCAAATTCTTGCCTATTTTCATTTTACTTATTCAATTTAAATTAGGGAGATGTAACTTTGGCTGCGTTCTTTTTTTAGCTAGGAGAATTGCCGTACGTGAAGTTTCCAGCACACTACTAGCACAGTTGATTTAAACAGCAAAATGGAGTCCTCTCGTTTCCCCTCATTGAGATCAGTTGTATGGAGGTTGCCATGTTGTTGCCATAGTCCATACACTATAGAGGCTGCCATGTTTTTCACAGGATCCTGCATTTGTTTCAATAGAAAAGGTGGACATGATGTCACAGGGTGGCGGCAGGTTTGCTGCTAAAATTTATAGTGTGGGACTTGCTCTAGAATCTTAAAAAAAAAAAAAAAAAAAAAGAACTTGACCCAAGCATGCCGAAAGGTAAAAAAACAGCTCTCTTGCACTTCTAGTGCTAGAAGCTGAAAAAAGAACGTATGCTAGATCATAGCACAAGTCAGGGTCAAAGTTTAGCATACTCTTTTCAATCCTTTCAGTAAGTAAAATCTTAATCTATAAATAAAACAAATTCTATGAAGGATGCTAAATTAAAAAAAACCTTTATTTATGGGTATCTGTCTGCTTTAGATTAATTTACAGTAATTTAACTTGAAATCAGTTTGAAGTTAATGTTCGCTTTTTTTCGGATGAAGCTAAAGCACTAATACAATACTGTGTATCGTCCCTATAAGTGCAGTGCCTTAAGGGCAGATATCACAATGTCCAGTTAAAGTATAACAAGAGAGAAAAGTGATGAGAGCATCAACTAACTTTCTGTTTATTGCAGCGACTGAACTTCTAGTTCCTACATGGACCAGCACAACCTAAGGAGTATCCAGACAACCATTAAATATGAGGTCCATGCGCTTTCTGCAGGATAAGCAGGATTTCTGCAGGATTTCTCCATCTGCTCTAATGACATATCCAAGTAGAAGAAAAATCCTGGTTTTTTAAGAACATAAGAAGAGCTCTGCCGGATCAGGCCAAGAGCCCATCTAGTCCAGCTACCTCACATTGGCCCACTGTCTCTAAAATCCAGACGTTGCATATAGCCATCATGGCTTGTCACTTGTGATGGACTTTTAGTCCATAAATCTGTCCCAATGCCCTTTTAAAGGCATCTAGGCCAGGTGCCATCACCACATCCTGTGGCAAGAGATTCTTGTTTTACTTCATGCGAGTTTTAGCCATGCTCTAGCTCTAGTGGGCCAATATCCTGCCCTCATTCAATGAATGAAGCAAACTCTTTTTGTGCAGATGTGGTCACCTCTGCCCCCCAAATAGACGCTGCTTTTAGATTTCATTGGCCCTTATGCCACCAGGTAGCTCCTGCACTTCCCTTATAGTGTCCCCAAGATCTCTTCCCACTTGCAGGAATGCATGGCTAGCTTCAGCTTGTTAGAAGGACATTCTTCAGGCCAGGTATGCAGTGTGCACTTGTAGATGCGTAGGTGCAGAAGTGGCAAGCCTTCCTCTGTTTGCCACCTCTGTTTGCCTACTTGCTTGCTTCCACTCCCTGGACTGGAAAAGGAAGAGGGGGAGGCAAAGGAACCGTGAACAGGAGGAGAGTGGCAAGTAGTAACAGCAGAGGCTGGCAACTCATTATTAGGTAAACAGGAAGCACTCTGCATGCCACCTCAGGCGTTAGGACGTCTTGAGCAGCTCCAAGTCAATGTATGATTTCTACAACCCCAGATCAACATCATATTTAAAATAATTTTAAAAAAATGATTTACAAAAGGGCAGAACATTTGTGCCTGATAAGAGGGTTACAGATAGCCTGTTTCAAATGCAAAGGCAGCTTAAGCAGATTCTTTCATTAGGGTTGTTCATATTCTAAAGCAGAGGTTCTCAAACCTTTTAGACAAGGACCCATTTTTTAGAACGGCACTGATGTCGGGACCCATCAGAAGTGATGTCATTAACCTGGAAGTGATGTCATAGCCAGAAGTGACATAATCAAATGACACTCCTGGAATGCAAACTGGACACTTGGCCAGCAGCAACTGCACAATGATGAAACATCCCTGACAGAAAGCAAATTGTGGGCAAAATATTATGTAAAACCACTGAACTAAAAACAAAATTTTAAAAACCCTCACTTGAAAATTCAAACTGTTAAGATTCACAAAAGGAATACAGCAAGAGTAAGGTCTGTAACTTCCAAGTTGGCTGCTCCCAGCTGTCTGCAACCCATCTGACATTAGGCCACGACCCACCAAGTGAGTCCCAACCCACAGTTTGAGATACACTAATTTAAAAATGTTTTACATTTTCCCGAATTTCAGAAAAAGAAAGTGTCAGTCACCACCAGTAGAATTTCAGCTGGCTGTAATGTTCACTTGACATTCCAAAGGACACTGCCAAGAGCACTGGAAGCACAATGGAGGGAGAAGGGGTTGCTATTTTTCTTGCTTTTTAACTTTTGGGGTGGGGTGGGAAATTGAATCTTTCCCACAAAAAATGCAATATGTAAGAACATGTCATTTGATTCCTCAGAAAAGAACACAATCCTAGGTTTACCTACTCAAAAGTAAGTCCCATTATCTTCAATTGGGATTACTCTCAGGGATAGGATTGCAGCCTAATTCTTTTATTTTTACTGTTATTCTGTATCATGGATAGTCAATTGGTGGCACAAAAAGTGAAGGTTTCTTTCTGCCCTGTGGCAAGGGCAGGAATACCCATGAGCTTGTCTAGGCATAAATTGAGGCCCACATGCCAGCCTAGCTGCTCTTGACTTCAGTTCAGAGGAACAACAATAAAACCACACCAAGCCAGTGAGTGCTGCATATGGCCCATATGAGCACTAGGGTGGCACCTCTAAGACTTTGGACTTGACCTATGGCACACTTACCAGAAGGCTGGCCTCCTTTATATTATTATATTGTACACATTTGAGTCATGCAACTTTATTTGAAACTAGACTCTGCCACCTAGTGGCAATATGTGATTCTAACCACAACTTGTTCCCTGTATGAGTTGAACAACATATGCCTATCTGCAAGGGGCAGAATTGCTACTTACATCATCATCCGTGACTCTGTCCTCATTATCCATTATGCAGAGACCTTCCAAAGCCTGCATGAACTTCAGAATAGCACCTGAGACCATCACTGACCCCTTTAAAATGACCAGCAAAGCATCCGCCATGCTGATCATAGGTGCCATTCTGAAGATCCCTGCAGCCCCTGGAAGATGTCTGCTGCATTCAGAAATCTTTTGGCACTTCCTGCTGCACTCTGCTGGCTTCCTGAAGGTCTTTGCTGGATTCTTCTGATGGCAGATAATATACCCCTTGCATCACAGATAGAATCTTTTCAGTGTAGCACCATCTCTATGGAATTCTGTCTCCAGGGAGATGCAACACACTCTACCCTCAGTTTTAAAAGCACCACTTGAAAACGTTTTAAAGTTAGTTTAATTGGGAAAGATAAGTTCATGCTTTGTATATTTATTTTGTTTTACTTGTATTTTAGCCACTTTGTGCCATTTTTGACTGGGAAGGATTGAACTATAAATTATTGAAAATAAATGTTGATGGCAGAGGCTTTATGGGGAGCATTATCAATCAATCAATCAAAAGTATTTAAATACTGCTTTTCAACATGAAGTTCCCAAAGCGGTTTACAGGCAAATAATAAAGTTAAATGGCTCCTTGTCCCAAAAGGGCTCCCAATCTAAAAAATGCAAAACACCCACCAGCAACAGCCACTAGAAAAGACACTGCGCAGGGGTGAAAAGGGACAGTTACTCTCCCCCTGCTAAATAAAAGAGGAACACCATTTGAAAAAGTGCCTCTTGCCCAGTTAGCAGGGGTTAACTTGGGTTTCAGAGCACATGTGAATGTTTTCCAGAACACACATTTATAGGCCACCCACTGGTTCTATAGATGGAATGACAATTGCCAGAAATCATTCCCATGTGCCTGTGACCCAATCATACACATCCCTTTGCACTAAAAAAGTGACTGCTAGGTGCTATAGGTTATTATTAGAAGTTACAAAATAATCACTGATGGTGGTCTGCATTTTAGCCATTTAGCTTGCAATTCAATGCGCACACTTGTGAGTAAGCACCATTGAAGACAGTGGGACTTATTTCTGAGCAGACTTGCTTGGGCTGCTGCTCCTGAATCTCTTTAAACTGCCCTGAGCATCTTGCTTCCCTACTGAAATCAGATGTGATTCAAGTCTAGTTAATATATCAATATCACCAGCATTTTTTTCCTTTTGAAATTTCCTTTTAAAAAATAAATGCTTGCCTTCATTGCCCCAGTTGCTCTCAATAGCCTGAGGGTTCAACTAATACCTTGCTGAATTCATTCACCATAAGGAACACTCCCATTGTTTTTAATTTATTCCATGGGTATAATCCATTTTTTTAAGTCACCCAATTTCAACAGAACAGTTAAATACAAGCTTAACTCTCCCACTGAAAAGCTGTAGGATTTAGCCTGCAATCCAATGCACACTTACCTGAGAGTCAGTCCCACTGAACTCAGTGGAAGTAACCTTTGAGTAGACCTACAGTACACAGACTTGTGCTGCACAATATACTTAAGCTGGCTCGTGATCATATTTCCTATTTTAGACAAGCACAGCACAAAACCTTACATTCTTCTGAAGTATTTATAGAGTATCAATTCTCTTTAGAAACTTTTCATCCTACATTTCTCCGCATCCCTTTTCTTACTGCATGATATTTTGAGATAAACTGCTCAGTACTTCAGAGTATGAAAGATAAAGGATACCATAAAACTCACCCACAGGCACCAGAAGTCTCAGGGGCATCTGGTAAATTGACCTGGGGCTTGAGTGTTGTTAATCCATACATCATCAGGTCCAATGTGGCGTCATCTTCAATTTGTGGTTGTGCTGGAATATCCTGGAGATGGGACTATAAGATGGTGCAAAGCAAAAGCTAAATAAAACTAGCTATGGTAGGATAATTAGAACAGTTGTTTCTGCTTTAGGTATTTATATATTTTATTATTTCAGTAATGGTTTATGCCTGCAGTTTTATTGATGTTTGGAGTCTGATTCTATATCTCAAACTCATTTATTGTAGAGTTGCAGATATTAATAATTGCAATTCTATATGACTGTGGTCTTCAACCTTTTTTGTGCCATGACCCCAACAAATAAATAACTGAAGTATGAGAGTGGGGCCCAATGCCAATCCCACTCCCTCCCAGGACCTGATCTGCCCCCTTCACTGCCCACTCCCTGCCCCATTTCCTCCTACCATCTTCACAACAACTCCTGCAAGGTAGTAGTCTAAGCAGGGCTGGCCTTAGGAGCCACAGAATAAGACAGAAAGAAAAGGTTGTGCAGGATTATCAAGAACTCAGTTTTGATAAGGTAGTACCATTATTAGATTGGGTCCAACCCGTCTCTTGTGCAGGCTTTGAAAGTTTGCCAAGACCCCAAAATGAATCTTCATGACCCCATTGGTGTTCCAAACCTCAGACTGAAGAACACAGCTACATGGGATTACAGGCATTTGGTTTAATTTTACAGCTAGTAGCAACCAATTGTAGCGAACTATCAGATGAAATGTTTGCATGGGTTCTCTGGCCGTAACTAATACAAAAGGATGCTTTCTGATAAATGGAGGTGGTTTTTTCAGATTTCATTTCTCCCCCCCCCCACCCAGAGGAAAAGTATAGAAAGTGGTGTTATGTGTTTTCACAAATTATAATTGCTTTACAAGTGTACTAGGTAAGTGATACAGGTGGTATAGTGTCAGTACGTACAGTCATTACCCATGCACCAGCACCCAGCCCAGCCCCCCCCCTTATTTATTTATTTTTTGCAGATCGGGGAGTGTTTTGTTTTTAACAAGAAGTGCAGAAAGCACTTTGGGAAGGGCTTGGACAAAATGTGTTATTGACTAGGCAGTCATTAACTGTGTCACCCACAGAACTGCTTTGTCATGGGACTATCAAAACCTAGAAGAAAAAAAACTTGTCTGAGACATACATTGTGAGCTGTCATAATGACTCATTAGTCTAACCTGATAATCTGGTTTATGCATTCTTGTGTTCTTGCTATCAAAACCATTTTTAATGATATTATGAAATATATCATAATAATGATTTCACCCCTGCTAACTGGGCAAGAGGCCTGGGCAAGTGGTGTCCTCTTATATTTAGCAGGGGGAGAGTAATTGTCCCTCTTCACACCAGCACAGTGTCTTTCTAGTGGCTGTTGCTGGTGGTGTTCTGCATTTTTTTTAGATTGTGAGCCCTTTGGGGACAAGGAGCCATTTAACGTTTTTATTATTATTTGCCTGTAACCGCTTTGTGAACTTCATGCTGAAAAGTGTTATATAAATACTGTATGATGATGATATTACATTATATAATTGTTTGCAGTGACCTACTGTTATGTAAACAACTTGTATGTATTATTCTTGCCACAAAACCTGGCTGGAGCAATTTGTGTTCTTAGGCCCTGTAACAGGGAGGGGGAGGGGAATGCTACCAGGTCTCCAACCCAGGCTCTGCAGTGTCCCTCAGTCATGTGTTGGCTTCAAACTGGCCACATTCACAAGTCAACACCAGCCTGCAGGGTAGACTGCCATCACTCAAAAGAACATAAGAAGAGCCCTGCTGGATCAGGCCAAAGGCCCATCTAGTCCAGCTTCCTGTATCTCACAGTGGCCCAGCAGGTGCCCCAGGGACGCACGAGACAACAAGATGCTTGCATCCTGTTGCCACTCCCTTGCACCCAGTACTCTGAAGTAGCCTACTACTAATGTAAGGAGGTTGTGCAATCCATCACAGCCTATAGCCCACGATGGACTTTTCTTCCAGAAATCCGTCCGATTCCCTCTTAAAGGCATCTAGGCCAGATGTCATCACCACCTCCTGTGGCAAAGAGTTCCACAGATTAACTACCCACTGGGTAAAAAAGTATTTCCTTTTATCTGTTTTAACCCTCCCAACCCTCAGTTTTAGCGGATGCCCCCTGGTTCTGGTGTTTTGAGAGAGTTTTAGCTCATTTCAGCCAGGGGAAGCCAAGGGCCTACAGGCATCCCAACAAGCTGCCAAGGCTTTTCTTTTCCCAGTACCAGCAAAATACAATAATGTGATTTCTGTTGTCAAGAATGGAGTTTTCCTAGACACTAATCACACTTCAGTGAAGTAGTCAGTGGTTCCAAAAGTCCTCCATGAGAGGAGGAAGCCACCTGAGTGTTGGTGGGGGGCGGGGCTGCTACAGCAGTGACACAATCCCTGGGATTGTGCTGCTGCTGGAAGGGTTTTTTCCCCACTTACCTACAGGTAGCGCAAGCCTCCAGGGGTTGTGGGGAGCCCGACAGAAGCCTCTGCAGAGCTCCTCAAGATTCCAATTAACTTAAAATAGTGATTGGAAGAAACCACTACCAGTTTCGCAATTGAAAATGGTTTCCGATCCAAATTTTTAGGTAAACAGAGGCTTGGGGAACCTTGTGGAACCTTCTGTCAGGCTCCCTGCAACCTCCCCCCACACTGAAGCCCACACACTCTGAAAGCAGTTGCGGACCCAGCCTGGGGCCCTCCACCTGGGGCCAGGTCTGAGGAAGCTGCTCCCTGCACAGGCTCCCTGCCCCCGGCCCCCCCCCCCCCCATGAAGGCTCCATTTTTGGAGCTGTTCAAAGGCAAGGGTGAGTAGGGAGGACAAACTGCACACCTCTGTGAGAGGCAAGCCACCTTGTCACAGCCCCATCTATGCCGTGCAAGGGGTATTTGGCCCCCTCCAACTGTAACAGTAGGACCACCGCTGCCTGCAAGTAAGTGAAAGTGCACCTTTGCTCCCAGCAGCAGTGCAATCCCGGGGATCGCGTTGCTGCCTTACCCTCTCCCTGACCCTTAAAAGGGTATCAGTCAGTGCTTCCCAGGCTGGTGGGTTGTGACCCATCCGTTTGGGAAATGCAGAATTAGATTATATAAATTAAAAAGGATATCAGCATATCTAAGGGCGCAATCCTAAACTGAGTTAGGCTGGTATAAACTAAGCCAGCAAAGTTTGGCCAGCACACCATAAAGTATGTTTGGACCACTCTTGGAGTCAGAGACAGACGTGAGCCATCCTCCCTGACTCCAAGAGTAGTCCAAACACACTTTATAGTAGCCCTTGAGCTGGCCAAACTTTGCTGGTTTAGCTTATGCTGGCCTAACTCCAGTTTAGGATTGTGCTCTAAGAAAACAGTTTAGGAATACATTAGGCAGGCAGAAAATAACAAAACTAAAATCACCTAATTAATTAGCCGACTTCACCTTTGGAGCAAAGCTCAAGAGCCTATACAAAGTTCCAGTACCCCATCTCTTGGCACAACCAACTACAGTACTGTGCTAAGTCCAGCAAATGGGAAACAAGTACACAGTTCTCTCTTCCTCCCTCCCACCCCCACACTTTTTATACCTTTAGGTCACCTTCTCACCAATCAGAGACCTGAGGCTCTGGAATGCTGATGCAACACCCTCTCAGCTCCACCCTATTATGGACACAGCTGGAGCCAATTCTTAATTACCGGTAAGGGTCTCAGCATCCTGACCTTGCAAAAGTCCAAACAATCTGATAACACAGGTGCTTCTCATAACCCAATTGGAATGGCCAGTGTAAGCCCTGGCAGCAGAGCCTGCAAAGGTCACAGGAGTTTGATAACCCCCGTGGCTGTTCTCACTGAATTTTACTACCTTTTCTCCCAGCAGGAGTTTTTGTACAAAATGGAATCCAAGGCACCTTAAAATAAAGACTCCAATTCTTTACAATTAGTTTGCAAATAGGTTTGTGAGAAAAGGATGACATGAGTGGTAGGCTTCTTGCTGACTAGGGTTTGGGGGAATACCATTGAAAACTTCTTAAATGGGACCAGTTATGAACATGTCCCGCCAGTGCTTGAAAAGCTACACTGGCCACAAGCCCCCTTACCAGGCATAGCTCATAGGGCTTGTGGCTACCTTTAGAACCCTAAACAATTTGCGACATGAGGCCCAGAAGACCACATGAGCCTGGTCAAGCTTTACTATCTTCACTGACAGCTGTCTTCCACAACTCTCATCTCTCTGAAGGGGGCCCTGTTGTAACTGGAAAGAAGGCCTTCTTAGCTGGGGTACCCACCGACATGTTCCTCTTGAACATAGGAAAAGCATTATATAAATCTTTTAAATAAATAAAATACCCTCCAAAGAAACTTACCTAAATTCAACTTTTATATCCTTTAGGCACCAGGTGAAAATATTTTATTTTGCTCAGGCATTTCAGCTTGTAACTAGCTCCTTAATTATTTTAGGATTGACTAGATTTCACAGATATATTATGGTTGCTTATCTCTGTGGTTTTAATACTGAATGTTACTCTTATTTTGCTTTAATATATTTGCTGCTTAGGAGTTTATACTGGAGGGTCACATACAAATGTACTAGATCAGTATTTTTCTGCTTCCACAAAGGGGAAGGGAATTGCTACTCTGCAGTTACAGGACGGACTGCCTTTAGGGTGCTATTACCCAAGTGGTAACTAAGACTTCTTTGTTGTTTATATGGTAGTCTTCCTGCTAATGGTTTGTCAGCACACTAAACACCAAAATGTATGGCTAATTAATTACTACTTATGCACTTCAGGAGTGCATAAGCTGTGTAAGTACTCCCAATAGCCAGATATTAACTTTGTCAGGGTAACATATAAGTCGTCTCAAAAGCTAATTGACATATGGCTGTGAGACTCATTAGGCAGGAGTCCCTCCATTGCATGAGTGTTTTGTGTGAAATGCTGTAAAAAGGACCCCAAAATACTAGTGAAACAACTACTGCTCTATCTAGAGTTACTACCTAACTTTATGGGCTGAAGATCTTGTGCTGATGTAATTTTGTGGCTAAGGCAGATGGCTGGGAAATCCCCAGTTAGGAATACCCCAGATCAGACTTCTATCAAAAAGCACTAACTGTGGCTACCTTTGAAGAGCACTCAGAAACTACAGACCAGACAATGGCTACCAGACTATAAACCAACAAAGGCTGCTCAGAACACATAATGCCAAATTTATAACAACTGTATTAATTTCCAGTCGGTTTCTAGGCCTGATTTAAAACGCTGGTTTTAACCTTGAGTTTTCCAAGCAGTCTGGTTCCAAGAAACTTCAGGGTTTGCCCTGTTCCATATGAACCTACTTGTACAACTTAGATGGATGCACTTAAGTTGGATACACTCTTAAATGGATACACTCCTTGTACCACCTGCACCCTGCCACCACTTGCCATCTGATGTATGCAGGGTGGTAACTTAGCACAGAGCCATGTGCTCAGAACAGTGGTATTAAAATTGCAGACCTTATTTCACTGGGCAGGCAATCTTCCTCCATGCCTGCCTGCTGGCTTTTAGGCACCAGGCAAAAGCAGCACTCTTTCAGACAGCTTGTGGAATTCATTGCCCAATTTCAGCTTTCAACTGACTATAGCTGCTGACAGATTTGTGGCAGTTTCTTGGTTTCTGCTGGTTCTACCAATTCTGACTGTTGTGTTATACCAGTTTTTGTGATGTTTTGAATCTACATTAAGCATTCTAATAACTTGTTAGTTGATAATTAGGATCATTAGATCAAAAAGCAGGAAATAAAGATTTTAATACAATAATATGTTTGTGGCCCTGATTGCTTGCATAGAGTTGGGTTTACAAAGAAAGCTCTTTTCTTTGTAATCCTGGAGCAGGTAAGAACCGCAATGTAAACTCATGCTGCATTTTTTTTACTCTTACTCTCCTAACCAGGTACTTTATCCCTGCTTACAATATGACACCCCCCCAAGTAGAAAGAACTTCCAGCAGCTTCTCCCTGTCACAAAATTACCACTTTAGAAGAAGAAAGCCTCTGGCGCTGCTTGTACATGTTGATAAGCCTGTTCCAGGGAGAGAGATCTGCTTTTGGAGGCTCGACTCTGACATCCTCTGTTTAAAAGAAAACCACATCACTTTGTCATCAACGCTTCATGTGCCTCTCAGTTCAGCATCCTTCTTAATTCAGCAAATCAATGTAGTATAATAAAATAATTATTCACATTAATAGATACATTTGTTCTAAAATGGCCTTCTCTACAATCAAGAAGGATAAAGCAAATTCACCAGCTGAGAAATGGATTGTATAATATAAACCTGGCTGGAATGACAAGACCATGAAATAGACAGATGATGAGCTCCTAAACTTGCTTGTGAACAGGCAAGTAGATGGGGCATTCCTTAGACTAACTCTCAAGATCATAACAAAGAGTTTCTAGACCATGGATCATGTTTACTTGGAAGTAAGTCCACTAGGCAGCTCATTGGGGCAACTGAATGTGAGAAGGAACACAATTCTCATCAACCCAGCCTGGAATAGCAGACAAGGTTTTCCCAGTTTCAGATGTTCCTTTCGCTCTGCACAAATAAATGAATGATTTACTTGCATTAACTTGGAGGAAGACAAGAGGAATCTCTGATGGCAATGCAATTGCTCCTCTGCCCCAGACATGTGAAACAACAGTGACAGGGGTGGCACAGGGAACCACAGTCATTGCACCTGGCTCTAGGGTGGAGACTCGGCTGGGTCCACCACTGGTTATAGCAAAATAACCAAAAAAAAGAAAACACAACTGCCTTAACAAGTGGATTTCCTTAGTTCAAAACTGACCAATGGACTGATTGTTCCGAGAGCCAATGAGGTATTATGACACAGCAGCGAACCAATACATTGTTAGTATAAATCAGCTCTCATTTCCATAGATCAAAGCTAACACTGGGACTTCTGTTCAGTTGTGTGTCATCAAGTTTGCCAGTTTTCTTTGTTGGTTATTGATTTGTTGGGTGACCTGTACCGTTAAATAGTAAAATAAATAAAATTAATGAGGGTGACACCATGAGTTATTGCATAAGGCAACACCAACCCTAGTGATGCCACTGCTTTATCAGACCATTGGTCCATCTTGGTTGACACTGTCAGTGCAGACTGGCAGCAGGTCTCCAACAGGAAATGTTTGCTCTGCCATGCCTGTAGATGCCAGAGATTGAACCTAGAATCTACTGTATGCAGATTCTAGGTTCAGTATCTGGCATCTGCAGGCACTGAGCTATTATATGGCCATTCCCCTGTTACCTTTTGCCTATCTCAATTTGCCACCTGGAATAATCCAGAGTGTTCTCAGTTATAACCACTTGCCTCCTGTTTACTTCCCAAACCTAAGACTTCACGCACCAAATAGGGCAGAAAATGGAAGGGAATCAATCCTCACTTTTCAGTAGATGCTCTCTTTCTTCTTCAGCACTACTGTCTTCAACACCTCCTGAAGTCATTGAGACTCCTTCTTCATTATCTGCACATTGGACCAGAGCAATTTCATCCCTAAACCCAAAACACAATTATTCATGGACGACATTCCACACATGTAAGGGATTTTCCCATATTGCTGCTTCAGTCAATGAGAAGATGGAAGGGGGACCTCATTTCCTATATCAAAACTCGTTACTATCAGTAGTAATGATGACTGCAAGAACAATCCTATGCCTGCCTAATCAGAAGTAAGTACTATTGACTTCAATGGGACTTACTCTCAAACTGGTTTGCACAGGATTGGAGCCTGCATTAACATAGAAAGGTATAGTTAGGCTGGAAACTTATATACTGTACTTTGGAAGTAAGCACCACTGAATGCAGTGAGTCATACTTCTTGCACAGGACTTCACAAAAAATAGTACTAGCAATTACATTCTAATACGAAAAGTCCTAGGGATCGAGTCCATTCATACATTGACTATACTAACAAAGCCACTCATCTTTATCTAAACAGCTCTCTGCCCCAGATAGTCAGTCTCCATAATAATATGGGGAGTCTCAGTATAACAAGAAGTTGCCATGGAAAACATATTTATTATTCATGGTATCTCTGCTTATGGAACACTTCTCTATAGATCTTGAATTATTAACTTCACAAACATTAATCCCCATTTACTCAGAGGAAGCGATAAAACGTCCATGTAACTCCGAAGACTGTCAAGTTTTGTTTTTAAAAACTGTAGCAAGCTCAGGTTATGTGCCTCTGAGCACGTGCAGAAGTTTTTGTCTTTAGGATAATGAAGGTTTTGTTTTTTTCCTGAAGGAAAAGTGCTCTTGAGCACATGCAAAGTACTGTATTTTGTGCAGGAAATTCCCCATTTCTAATCCAGAGACTATCATGTGCCTTACATCCAGCCTATCTATGGCTAGGGTTGTAGAAGCTTGTAACAAGAGAGTGAGCACTCAACTGAGAGGAAGATTGTTGGACCCTTCTCTGGGATGACCACCTTGTCCATAGGGCAGCAGCTCACAGACCAACAGATACATATGCAGTGTTTGTCAAAATGCACCCTGCAAAATACCTCCACTCCTTTCTGCACATCTCTCATTATGTGCTGTTCTCCACCCAGTAGCGATGCAGGCAAATTAATAGCACCAGCATGCACAAACATGCACAAATCAAGTTCAACTATAACCTTTTTTCTGGCTTTGTAAACTGCAATTCTGGCAGCCAAAATTTTAACATTCTCAGTAGGTCTGTGGAATTCGGACTGGCTGCCAAATCTAGTTACTCCTCCTTCCAGGGTAGGTCCACCTTCCTACTCTTTCAGGGTAAAAATTCAGTGACCTGCCCGCAGCACGAGTGCATTTCCAACACCTTAATTAGAGTGAAATATTCAACTTCAGGGAGAGGTAGCACAAAATAATTGTCTAGTCATCCTCATCTGAAACTACCAAAATATTCATATAATCTACTCCTATTTAGTGTCCCCCCCCCCAAAGTAATATAGGCAAAAGTTAATGAGAGAGAAACAGGGGCATCGTAATATTCCATAATTTACTGTCACAGTTCTTCTGTAAGTAAAGAACCAAGCTGTACCCATTTAGCTGATAAAACTGAGGCTTAGAAAGCAAGGAAGAAACTTGCTCAAGCTAACATAGGAAACTTGTGACATCTTGAGAACTCATTTCAGATTCTCTCCATTAAAGGATAGCAGTTATGAGCTGTTGATCCTGTACAAAATACTGGCCATTTAAACACTCTCTTCAGCGCACCCTAAATATATCCTGAATATTGCTGACACAACACTCACTTTCCTAGTGTTCCTCTGTCACCAGATGATTCTCCCTTCTTCTCTCCTGAGACAGGAGCTTTTTCACAAGGGTCCTGGATCAAGTTACTAATCACAGAGTCAGCAAAGCCATCAGAGTCTCCCATCTCCAACCCAGTCGAGTTGGGTAAAGCTGGCATCTTTTTCTCATCTGTAGGGAGGGTGTCTCCAAGGCTAATTTCCTTCATCCCTGGTGGCACTTTAGCATGATTCTCCATACGTTCTTCACGGATCTCAGCGGGAGAAGTGTTGTTTTCTGGCTCTTTGCCTGGCAAAGTTGTTTCAGTATCAAACAAAGGAGAGTCCAGAAGTTCACTTTTGACATCTTCCTTCTCCTTTTCATCTGCCGTGGATCCTTGTCCCTCCTGTGTGACATGTCTGCCGCCAAAGAGGTTTCTGAAGAACTGAAGAACCCAGGGCCTGTTGGAAACAGCAGAGGCCATGAGAGTATTCATCGACTTTAGTTTTGGGGGGCTACCTTGTGAAGTTGGTCCAGCAGGCAGATGGATGCTCCTCTCAACAGACTGGCATCAGGACTTCAAACTGAAACCCCAACTGCTCAGAATGTTCTGAGAATTCTAGAATTCTCAGAGAGGTGGATGGGAGCAAGGAGATAATATTATGCATTGGCTTCATGATCCAAAGGTCATCTTTTCATTTCCAGTGCCAGCAACAAAAACAAAAATGAATCAATTAGTTAAAAAAAACTGGGAATGGAGAAAGAGGGCTTGTGGGAGAAATCTGGAAGTCTCTCTCTTCCAGTATTATACAGTTTATAAAAGTGCAGTGTGCTTAGGCCTGAATTATTCATTATTGATGCAATATGGTGGCCATTAATTCCCTATAGCCAAATCCCACCCCATGCCAGCAACATTAGAATACCAGAATCAACTGTGAAAGTAGGATTGTATAGAAAATACTTGCACTAGCATTGCACCTCCTTGTGGATCAGTGACATTGATGCACAAATTAACCACATGATCAGCAACACAATATTCATGAGGACTCAAAACAAACAAGCATGTACAAAGTAGACTCTGTTTCCCTTTTGTTGGGGAGGGGGCCCACTATATCAATGCAAAATTAGCATGAAATGTCAATGTTCTGATATGGTGGCCCTGTCCTAAAGTATAAGTGATGATCAAAGTGCAATTAAGAATCAAGAAATGCTACACAAAACAATACCCTTTGATCCCAGTTTTCAACTTCCAATCACCAATAAAGATTAGAATCTACCCTCATTAGCCTTCTACCATTCCAATTCAATACAGAAAACAGGTATGTTAAATTATTTGGGTTATGTGGTCCACTCGCATCAGTGTGCTATATGTCACCATAATGTTCCGAAAGGATTAAAACACAGTTTAATTTTGTAGCCAAGACCAACCAGTACTAGATATCAAATATTTCACTTCCTATAATATACAACAGTGAACAATATCTTAGTATGCAAAAAAGTTATACTGGGGACTCCTGGAATATCAGGGGTAGATCTACATGGCGAGGGGCACTCTCTTGGAGGGGGGAAGGATAGGATCTTTTAAAATCTCAGTACAATTCAACTATATGCATAGTGTATTTGATATTCTCACACTTAACCACAATCTTCTTTCAACATTCACTAAACTTCAGCCCACAGGAACAGCTGTGAGTTTCTCTTATTTCAGCCATCAACCAATTGGTTAACTGGTTTTAGGAAGCTATAGCAGAGCTACTGATTGTGAAAACAGGTAGGTCCCCTATGCTTCTGGCAGATCTGCCATTTTCAGGCTAATATCCAGGAGCTTTTCATAGAATTAGCAAACAGATCTACTTACAAAGGCAGGTACTGTACTGTAACTAAAAGCTTAAGAACAATAACATACTGTAAAGAACAAGGAAACACTAGGCCTGGTCTGGTTCCATTTTGTAATGCTGACTCTATCTTGAAAGCTGTAGCTGCTCCATACTAGCTGGTGAGAATCTTCTTGATTAACAGCAAGGAGAATTTTTAATCTCATTTTGCTTTCGGGCCAGGGCAATGGAGATAAAGTTTGAGTTCAATCCTGAGACCAAGGACCACTGCAATTAAAGAGATTTTCTGCAGCTGTGGGCCACTGGTGGCGTGGTATGACATCTAGGTATTGCATCATCCTGTCAGGCATGTTGCAGCCCCGCCCTCTGGCTGCATGTTTGAGAGATAAAGAGGTGCCCTTAGCTTGTATTATTCCTTTAATACAGTGGTTCCGTGTCCCAAGTGGGTTATGACCTAATTTTTGGTGAGTTGTGAAACTGACAAGGAAGATTAGGCAAGGGTTAAACAACCTGCTACTGGGGAGGGGGAGCACTCCTGCTCAATCACCATTATAGCTACAGAGGCTTGAGTGGCTAGTAAAGTGAAGCTTTTTTTAGGTGGGTTCTGAGTGGCTACTCAGATTTGGGAACCACTGCTTTAATCAACCATTTAAGCCTATAGCAGCAGTTCCCAAAGTCCTACTTAGACGTTGGGACAGCAGTAAGTAATGGCAGGGACTGGGGCGAATGGTGGTGGTACCAGCACACAGGCGTGCACCATCCTACCTGACGGGCAGCGCAATCCTAAGTAAAGCCGACATAGTAAAGCCGCCATAACAGGGCTGTATCCTAAAGCCCACTAGGAGGCAGCAGCAGCAACGTGCAGGACAAGGAGAGGTTTTCCCCTTGCACCTGCGTAAGCCCTGGTCGCCCCTATGGGCCTGCTTGGATCTGCACTTGCTGTTTTGCAGGTGCACAGGAACATGGACAGGAGCGGCCCGAATCAGGGCCACCCTGGCTGGGGACGGGCTTTAGGGTACTGCATTACGGCCTTCTTGTGTCACAACCCCCATCTCCGCCCACTGCGCCGCCCTGTTACGCCTCTGGAACGCCCTCATGGAGGCCCTGTGCTGACAGAGTGCCGCCAATGCTTGACTGGTGCACAGCCGGCACTGCCGACGGTCATGGCTGCGCTCAAGTGCCGGCACTGCTGCTTGCGCCGGTCCAGCACCATAGCACTGATGCGGACGCGCTTGACAGCACGTTTGCGACAGCATTCAGCCGGCACAACAGCTTAGTGCCGGTGCAACGGGGGTATAGGATTGCGCTCTCAGACAGTGTCTAAACATGCTTTAGGGTGGCCCTATTGCCAGCCAAACTTTGCTGGCCTTACTGTGCTGGCCTAACTCCAGGTTAGGATTGCGCTCTTAGCCTGTTGTAAATAAAAGCAATGAAAAGTCCTGTGGCAAGCAAAAGATTTGTTCATTCCGACTGAACAAATTTATGTTGGCATAAGTTTGAATGGCCTGGTGCCCACTCTGAAATATGCATCTGACATAGCATATTTAGCATGCAAAAGCCTATGTCGCAATAATTTTTTTTAAGGTACCACAAGATTCCAAATATATATGCTCACACAATGGATTGATTATATGGCAATAAGACTAGATGGAATGTTGTATACTTCAATGAAATTGCATATACACTTTGATGCAGTCAGTAATCCCATTCCATCATGACATCTTGTTCATTCATTTTTTTTCCAGAGGAAAATATACATCATAAATATAACCAAAACTGCAGACGCATCAGTGATTGCCTTCATCTTCCTATTGCTTCTCTGGGTTCACCAAGTAAAAAATTTAATATTGCTCCATCACAGTCTTTAACAAGATTTTTCAATACACACCCACATGCACATCATTCTGAGTCTTGCCAATTACATCGTGCCAATTATTCTCTGTCCTGTATTATTAAGTACAGTAATACTTTTATAGTATTCCACTACTGGCCTTGGGCTACCTATGTTCTTCTCTTTGAGTGTGGATATGTTTAAGCTGTCAAGTGTTCAGCTGGCTGGTTAGGCATGTCACCTGTCAGATACTGTCAAACTGGCTGCAAATATTGGCTGCATATCAGCTGTCAAATTGCCCCGTAGATGTTGCTTGTCAAATAATGAATGCTACTTCTTAATTGTTTGTGGGATGTTGTTTTGTGCAATAATCCTATTATGTGCACAGTATCCAGGGTGACCAGCTACAATGGAAGGCAGAGTGTCTACACCTTTAACCATTGCATAGAAAAGGAAATTTTGGCAGGCGCAGCTCAACATGGGTTTTAAAAGCTTGCACCTGCCAAAATTCTCTCATTAGTAGAGGGAGAGTAATTGTGCCCCTTCACAAGGTCTTGTTCAGAGGCTGTTTGCTGCTGTTCTTCTGTATCTTTTTAGATTGTGAACTCTTTTGGGACAGGGAGGCATTTGATTTTTTTCTGTGAACTTTTTTCTTGTTAAAAAGAAATATATAAATACTCCTATTAATAATAATTAAGTACAATGGGATGGTGTAGACTTATACAACATAGTCTTGAACGTAACGTAAGCTGTGACTTGTATTTCACTTTCAGAGTGTGGTATCAAGTCACATTGTTCCTGAAGGGGTATTGTTTACTACTGTTTACTAAAGTTTACTACTGTTTCAGTGTCAACTACAAGACACTGAAATCGAATATCGGCAGGCGTCAAATACTGGAGGATTTATTATGAACATTGTCAGCATTTTCAGGGGATGGCGAATGTGGGGTGACCGAACCGAATGACCTCCATATCCATTTTATTCGAGAGCTGCCTGCTCTCAAGAGAGAAGCCTGTAGGGGGAGCTCGTCATAGCTTCTTCCTGATTTGCATCTATGGTTTGCGGGCTGAGTTCAACCCTCCTTTTCACGTTCAAGTCTTTGGCCTTGCCCCTCCTAGCAGAAAAGGAAGCAAAAAAAGAAGCAGGAAGAGGGATGCAGTAGCTCGGAAGGGCGACGGGGTTGCATCGCATCAATCCGTTTTGGAACCGCATCAATAGACGTCCAGTTGTTGGGACAGCCGCGACAAGTCACGCAAAAGCGGTGAGTCAAAACTGCTAACCGAGAACGGAGGGTGGGGGTGGCGGCCGCAGGAAGGAGAAGCGCTGCGGCGGACACGAAGAGGTGTCTTGGCATCCTCTGAGACCGAGCGGCTTTGCTAGGCAAGATCCGGCGCAGCTTTACACAGTGGAGGGAAATTTGAAGTGCTGTAAGAGTAACGTTTCGCGGGTGGGGAGGAAAATTGTGATGCCACCGGACTTCGTAGCGGGGAGTGGGGTGGAAAGGCGGCAAGCGCGCTTCCAGGGAGACTCCCTTCCGATGGGCATTTTGCACTCCGGATGCCCGACGGCGAGATGCCGGTCTTTTTGCAGCGCCTCCTACTTGCGTGAGTGGGTGGGTGCGCGCTCGCTCGCTGGTCAGCTAACTTTCAGTGCGCAGCAGTCGGCGTAGTTGGGCGGCAGATAATCTCTGTCCCGTGGAGCAGCCGACGGGGAGGAGGGGGAGCGTGTCAGGTCGATTCTCAGTCAGGCAACGGGCTTGTCTAGACGTGCACGCTCAAGATCATGGAACGCGCTCTCGAGTTATACCTTAAAACCCAGGGCTCCTGCAGGGAAGTTGTGTAGGGATGGCAGGCACACGCGCACGTTGCTCTTCAGTGGGTAAAGAGAGGTTTACTGTACAATCATGACTCAAGGATAGGCAATCGAGAATTGCCGCGTGGCAGTTAGTCTCGATTATTTAACACAGAGTGCATAGCGTGAGTGTGTGGTTTAGGAACGGATGCACCCACGTTTTTTCCTGAACTATTTACAATAATATGCTGTGATCACAATAAAATAATACAGGGTAAAACCATAGAACAGTCTAAAATCACAGCAACTCCTCCCACCCCAAGCACCTGCTGTTTTCCCCTAATGTCAAAGCATAGGAGGGATGGAGTAGTTAGGTCTCCTGGGGGATGGAGTTCCAATACCTGGGTGCAGCCACCAGAAAGGTCCATTCCCCATGTTTTCTTTCTCTGAAACATGAAGTCATCAGAGTGTGGAGCAGAGCCTCCCCCAAAGATCTTAACTAGCAGGTTGATTCACATGGGAGCAAGTGGCCAGGGCCTAAATCATTGAGGTGTGGTGGTAAATCGAAGGCAGGAGCTCATCGTGACATCCCTATAGCCACACCCTAGTAAGAGTAGAACAAAAAAAACCCTTTAAAATTTCTTAGAATACTTTCTTCTCTTGCCATTTATTTCTACCTCATTTGAATATCTAGCTCATTTCATTCCATATTCTTGGAGTGGATTGCAGTAGTTCAGAAACAATAAGTTAAAAAAATGAGATTAAAAATATCCCAGATAAATATAACAGATATATTAATTTGTCTTTGTATGTTTACTTAGAAAAAAGTATCACTATGTTCAATAGGACTTACTCCTATGTAACATTATCTGCATACTGTGTATAATCCTAGGGAAAGATTATGGGGTAGACCAGGAGTGTCAAACATAAAGCCCTCCGGCCAGATGCAGCCTCCAGAAGCATTTTATTTGGTTCCCATGATAATTGGGCTCCCTTATATCTTGAAATTATGAACATTTTCTCTTCTGTCAGTTGTAGCTAATGAGTAAGAACAAAGTGATTATTTCTAGCCATCATCTGCCTCATGACATGACTTCTGGCCCTCAGCAGGTGCCATGAATGCTTTTTGGCTCACTATTAGAAATGAGTTTGACACCTCTGGGCTAGAACTAACATATACATGTTAGTAGGCATGTTTCTCAGTCTGCCACCAGCTGAGCTTAATACTTCTCTGATGCTTTGAAAAAAGTTTTAAAAGCAGCACCTTAGCTCTCCTGTTGATAACATCATTGCTTCTACTGTAATAGAAGCCCTGGAGCTTTGCTTCTCCACCACTTTGCTTCTCCACCACTCAGCTACACCCCATCTTAAAAATGAATCTTTTTCAGATTGGGGAAAACATTGAACTTGTTGGAAAAAATTGGAGACATTAATTTTTTGAGGGAACAGAAATCCAACCAAGGATTTCCTCCTCTGATTCCTGAACAGTCCCAGGTGATAAGATGGGTGTCCTTTAGGAGTTAGGCACCAAGGTGGGGAGGAGTGACATTCTTCACATAGGGCAAGTTGTGTTGCAGTCGTGGTCTTACCATTCTGGAGGGAGGAAATGCTCCTGGTGGCACACTGGTTGAGCGGGAGGAGGGCAGTGGTGAGGTGGCTCACCGCTCTGAGAGGTGAGTGTTGTTGGCCTGCCCTCTGTCCCTTGCCCCCCATACAGTTCCAAAATGGAGCCTTGTGTGGCGGGTGGTGGTGGTGTATCAGTGGGTGGTGAAGGGGTGGGGAGCTGGTGCAGGAGACACCAAGCATTGACCCGGCTCCGGGGCAGAGCGTGGGCTCGGCATGCCACTGCTGTGTTTGTTACCCAGTGCAGGTATTTGCAACAATGTGTTTCTTCCAGAAAGAGTAGGTTTTCACAACGAATGAATATATCTGTTGTAATTTAATTATTCTTGGGTTTAGCTTTCCCAGCTAACATTATTTAGAAGCATTCTGTTTATTTGTTTTAATTTTGTTTGACAAGAATGTTAATTTTGTAGTTGAGGAAAAGGGGGGGAGGGAAAGAAACCTCAGACCCCTAGCTGCCAGCATTATATTTCCAAATAGCCTGGAAGTTTAGACCAGCCATTTTCAATCACTGTGCTGCAGCACATTGGTGTGCTGCGAATGCTCCCCAGGTGTACCACGGGAATTTGGGAGAGGCCATTGGAGGATGTGAGCCCCTCCCACTGGCAGCACAATGTGTCACATCAGTTATCAAAAAGCTGATCGTGTGCCTTGACCATTGTAGTGCCTTGCCGGTGTGCCCTGAGATGAAATAGGTTGAAAATCACTGCGTTAGACATTTATAATTTTTCAGCCCTGTTTGAAGTGGTTCATCATCACTGACTTATATAATTTTGTTAGAAGTAAATATCATTTAGTGGAAACAGCCTTGAGAACTGTCGGATTTGTTCATTTTCTTTTTCTGCCTTTGCTTCTGCATGTCTCTCCAATACAGCGCTCTTGTTCTGATGTTACCTTGTCAAAAGGAATGTTCTGAATTTGCAACAAGATTTGCAGCCAAATGCCAGCAAGTCCTATTGGTCTTCCATGGGATTTCATTCTTAGTCAATTTGTTTAAGATTGCTGCCTTAAATTCAAAACAATGTATCTGATAATTGGGTGGGGGCAGTTACTACAAATAAGCTTATTGTTTTGAAGAGATTTGCTGGGGCAGAGGGCAGCAATAGTAGGCACAGGGATCAAAGGTCAAGTAGAAAGCAGCATTTGGCAATAGAGCAGTAACAGGGAAGCCAAGCTAGAATCAGAAGTTCACAGTAAGAGGGACTCTTCCGTTGTGGAAAAACAAAAAGAGTACACTAATAAAATATTTTGTTGATGCAAATTTGGCTCACCAAGGCATATACAAATTTTAGCCTCTTCTCAGAACTCATGGAAAAGTAGAAAATTTTCAGCTAGGTACAGTTGTGCCAAACAATTAATCCACATTAAATTTTCCTTTCTCTCATTTTCTTTGGGAGTGTACATGTGATATAGCTGCATGCATGGTTTTCTTCATACATTGGTTTTTGGTTTGTTTGTTCAAGAGTAATGACATCTCTTACAGTCTTAAGCAAGGCCTCCCCCACCCCATGCAGTAAATATAACTGGAGGAATCTGTCTTGGAATGTTGACCTTATGTTCTTCCATGAACTATTTTCCTCCGCCTCATGAACTCAGGCTAAGAGACAGTGGACCACCAGTCACAAATTCCGTGCCCACAGTGACAGTTTTATATTGAGGTGCAGTGCAGCTGCCAGCTTAGAATAAGCCATTGTGTGCAGGGACCTGCTCATTCAAAACTAGACTTTTTAATGTTTCACCAGTGAAATAATGACCTGGTGGTGGTGGCAGGGTCGCACCTAGTACCAATGGTACTCAGAGTGGACTGCTCCAATCTGTCCTTGGCTGCTCAAAGCCACAGGTAGACTTGGCCTCTGCCTTGAGGTCCCTGGGCCAGATCCCTGGGCCACCTGGAATTTGAAGCGGCATGTAGGCCTGGCTGGTGCTTCGAGGTTCCCTCCAGAGAGGAGCCCGGGTCTACCCAACATTCAAAGGGACAAGCAAACTGGCATCCCCTTACAGCATGCGCTGGGGGAAGACTGCCCCTCCCGCTCCACCCTTGGTATGTTAGTGAATCATTAATAATAATAGAATTGGAATGTCTACATTCTGTTGTGCGTGTCAGGCTCATTAGGTTATTCTGTTGAAGGAAGTGCAGGTATTTCCAAGAAAAGGATCATGCACCAGCTGCCATGAAGGTGATCAGTCACTCCTAACCAACCAAAAGAACTGGAAGTAACTTGTGTTGGTGCTATCACCTTGCTGAGGGTTTGAAGCTGGCTAATGATGTATTGTTGGATGTCACGGTGATAATCTATTGACAAAGGTGGAAGAAAATAGTGAAAACCAAATAACACATAACATCACTTTCTGCACTTCTCATTTTTGTAAGTAAACAAAAAACACAAATTTTCCGAAAAAAAGTATTATTTGGTTTTTATTTATTGTTTAATGGGGGGAAGCATGGGTAATGACTGTGCCTGCACCCACTGGCACTATACCACCTATATCACTCACATAGTTCACTTGTAAAGCGATTATAATGTAAATTATGAATACAAATATATATTTTAAGTGAATATTTTATTAAATACATGTATTTATTAAAAGTACATTTTATTTATGTGTTTTATTTTTAAAAATAAATTCTAACACTGAAATCCATGAAAAAATAAAACGGTTTTCTCCCACCTCTATTTATTGATAATTAGTCTGCTGCAATTACCCCTATATAATTAAGGTGTCCCTCCTGTTTTCTAAGACTGGAGTGCAGCCCCAGAATGGAACCATGTTTCTGCTTTTGCGTATTGGCAGCTTTATATATGTACTATGAAACTTCTGCCTATATCTTAACCATGTATTACAGGATCACACCTTCATATCCTCAAGTAATCAGAAATAACCAACACCTGCCAGTTTCATTTTCATTGCCACTGATGCAAATTCAAATACACTTTTACCCATACGTTTGCATTATGGGAAATCTACCATTTTACCCCTCTTTATTTTGGGAAGGGGTAAATAATTTGTGTTAACTATTATTTGTTTTGGTGGCCTCAGTACAGTTGAGTACTACTGGGTTTATCAGGTTCCACATCTGTACTGGATCAGCTCCTAAATTCTGAACAGGTATGTATGCTAAAATCTTGTCAAAAAGTTTTTTTACCAAGAGAACATTGCTGAAAGAGTTTGGAGATATAGAAGGATGTGAAAGGAATTTGTGAAGTATCATTCCTGGATTGTGTATTCTGGAAGCTGGAAACACAGCTGAGGCAAAGGTCTATTTTAAGATTGGCATGAAATAGGCAGGCTGCCTGCATGGCACGCACCCTCTGTTAATGATAAGCGGGTTAGTAGTTTCTCTGGCACGGCTCCACTGTGTTTGGTGCCAGTTCCTCCTCCTTGGGAATTTACTCTTTCATTTTCCCTGGTAGAAACAAAGATCATTGCAATTAGCTGGATTGCAATTCCAAGTGGCTTAATTTTAGAACCAAAAGAACCAAGGTCACCAGTATTCCACCACTTCCACTATGTGGATGACATAAATGCAATCATATCCTGGGGTCCATGCTCAGTAATCTGTAATATCACCCCAATTTCCATACTCGGTTACTAATGCATATTAGACTATTCCCTTCACCTATTCACCAAAAGAATGGGAAAATCCCACCTATTATCACTTTTCTAGCCATCCTCCCTGTGTGTCTGAGGAGGTGTTAAGATCTCTTCATATGAATTAGTTACCCCTTAACATCCTGACAAAAACACAGTGGGAATTGAGCGATAAAGGGGAGGGGGAATTTCCCACTCTTTCTGTGCCTACTTAGGCAAACTGCAGGTTTTTGTAAATAAAATACTTATTTGCTCAATACCTGAGATTACCTCACACAAATTAGTTACCCCCTAAGTTTTAAGCAAATAAGGATCTTATTTTATTTACGCAAACAGGAAGATTTCTTATGGGAATTTTCCCCTCCACTCGTGCATATGTAATTTGTGAATCCTTGTAGAAATACAGTACATTATATAAATACATAATAAGAATAATTTCACAATTGGATTAGACATGCTGTCAAATTAAGGTATAGGGATGAGGGCCTCATATCACAGCTTTGCCATTTTAGAAGTACTTAGGCCTACTGGTAGCTGTTGCAAGATCACCTATTGACCGTTACTTATTTCCCAGTGTGATCTGATTCTGTAGCAAAGAAGAAAAGGTGCCAGAAGGCGAATTAACCAACCCATTAGCGCTAATTCAATGGCACTGAACATAGGCAGGACAGATTTGTTTGCTAACAGGAATTGTGACCCTGAGGTAAAAATTTTATTAGATGCGTTCTGTCCCAGGGAGCTGAATCAATGCTGTTAACAGTGACAACCCCATTAATTTTATCTCACAAAAATTTTCCAGTTCAGCAGTTGTGTGAATTGGCCCATGGTGTCATTTGGAAACCAGTTAAACCTAACAGAAGCCTAGGGCCATCATGGCTTCTGCAATTATCTTATTCACTAATCCAGTTGTATACATGGTTAAAGTGGGAAGACAACTTTGGCTCAGCATGACCTAATCCCATCAAGTCTATACATTAACAAACTAGTGTACGAGAACATGTGGCAGACACCACGCTGGTTGTGCTTTTCAGCCCTTCCCTTGCCAATGACTTGCCCTTCCTGTTTTCAGCATTTGGTGGGGCCCACAAATGCTGAAACAGAGAGGATGGGGCATTCAAAGTCCACAACATCCAGAAGATTGTGGCTGAGCTATGATCCTAGGTCCCCCCTCACATTCACGAACACTAATTTTTTAACATCTGCATATGGTTTATGTTGAGTATTAATAATCTTCCCATTTTCTCTACAGATTGGTAATTTGTTTTGCAGCTTGCCCATGTTCTTAAGGTCAAACTAACAGGGCTTAGATATTCCCCAGATAATCCCCTTTCCCCCTTTAAAATGTAGCTGCACAGAGTCCTTGTTAGCAAAAGTGACAATCCTAAGGGCACTTCCAAACAGACTCCTTGTGACATCACCCAGTTGTTGCTTTTCCACTTGCAGTCAGTTGTAGGATTGTAATGCTTCTTCCACACTACAATAGATATAGTGTGTTTTGGGGCCCTGGTATTGCGCTGTGTCCTGTCCATACTAGTAGATGATGCATTGTGAACATCACTGCTGTACTCTATTCTCAAATATTAAGAAATATGGTGATTTAAGCATGAGTAAAATATGGGTGGACAGTGGATGGATGACACAGTGCGATGTGACACCCTGACAAGATAGGTCAACAAGGTGCAACAATTCTGGGCTGAACACTCCATCTGGAAGCACCCCGAATGATCATTTCCCTTGACTGGCATAAATTCTCAGATGACTGATTGGATTGCATCTTTCATGACCTCAAGTGTTTTCCCACCTTCCTTTGTTTATAATTATGTTCTAAAGTGTGTGTGTGTGTGTGTGTGTGTGTGTGTGTGAGAGAGAGAGAGAGAGAGAGAGAGAGACTGACTGACTGACTGACTGATCAATCAGGAAATAGTCACTGAGCAATTCAACTTCCATTTCTTCCTATTACCACTTTTTTTCGTGGCAAAGCTTCTGCAGAACAAGCAGATATTTATGAAAAACCACAAACAAGCTTGTGGCAGTTTTAAAGACTAGCAGATTTATTGTGGCCTAAGCTTCCATGGAGCCCACCATACCTCAACAACTCTGTAAGGTACCACAAGACTCTGGGTTTTGCTACAACCCCCAAATATGGTCTCTCTTCAAGAAGACAGTGAACAGGTGCAAATTGGTATGGAGACTTAATTCTAGGGAAAGTTGCACCTCTTGAATATCTGCCTATGGCATGTTAAAAGGCACAGTCCTAATTCCAACCTAGCTATAAATTGATTCTATTTATCCATGTGTTTGCTGAAAAATGAATCTGATGTTTTCTTCTTTCCCAGGCATAGCTTTTTTTGTATTTCCTCCTTAGTGAAATTTATTTTCTGCAGTCTGCAACAAATTTTTCTGCCTTATTCCTGGAGGGAGATGTAAACTAATCCCTCTAGGCCAGTGATGGTGAACCTTTTGGGCTCAGTGTGTCAAGACTTCAGAAAACGCTTAGCTTGATTCTGCTGGTGTGTCAACCCCCCTCCCAAAGAAAAGAGAAACAATTCTTTATATTCATTTATACAAACCAAAAATACAGTCCAATCAAGTATGATGCTATATATTATATAAAGAAACATCAAATAATGAAAAAATGAAATGAAAAATGAAAAAATGACTAACACAAACTCAGTTTTTGTCAGGTGCTGGTGAATGCTGGTGTGTCCCCCCAAACGTTGTGGCGTGTCACCTTTGACACATGTGTCATAGGTTCACCATCACTGCTCTAGGCAAACCCAGACAGCCTGTCATCTAATTAATATGGTACAAAACAACCACACAGCCCTCTCCCTTTCCAGCATCCCATCTTCCCATATTTTAAATGTCTGCCCTTGGCATTTTGCAACCCACCAAAAATTGGCTCGCAATCCACTGTGGGGTGGGACCAGTAGTGTCATTCAGTAACAAGGAGACGGAACGCGAGGCGGGACTTACCCCTTGATTGACAGGGAGCCCGCGATGCGTCGCCGCCTGCCTTTCCGCCGCGGGGACTCCTTCCGGGTGGCACGCCCCTCCGCGGCTCTCCTAAGCACCCAGCGCGCCACCCAGGCAAGCGGGCACCCCCTCCGAAGCCAGGGGTGCCCGCGCGGCATTCGGCAAGGCGGCGACGCGTCAGAAACAGGCAGCCAATCAGGTGGTAAGTCCCGCCTCGCGTTCCGTCTCCTTGTTACTGAATGACACTACTGGGTGGGACCCAATTTCTGGTGGGTTGCAAAATGCCTAGGGCAGCCATATTTAAAATATGGGATGCTGGAAAGGGAGAGGGCTGTGTGACTGTTTTGCTTGTGTCAAGGTTGTAAATAGGCTTTTTTTTTCTGATTCTCTTGGAAAATGGCTGAGAGCTAACCCAACTTATTGTTGCATTCTTACGAAAGCAGCAGGCTCTGGCTTCACAATGATGGCACTTCCAGCCGGTGGGTCCCAGTCAGATTGTCCTGTGCTAAAAAGTGGAGCCCTGTGCTAAAAAGTTTGAGAACCATTGTGGTACAGTATTGTTCAGTATTGCTCCTCATTGTTTCAAGAACACCTAGCTATGCCAAACACAACATAGGGTCTTAATTGCATTTTTAAAGCAGTGGTTTTAATCTTGCATCACATTGACAAGGTGCTAAAGTTGTCAAGGCACACCATCAGATTATCCGGGTCCAACTACAGAACCCCTACGCTGTCCTGGAACTACTACTCCTATTAGTCTACTGCTGAAGATTGATTCCTGTCTAACCCAACATTTTTGCTACTGGCATTTTGAACCTCAGTCTAACACAAGATATCACTTTCCTTATTCTGAAGTTGTTGTTGTTTAACCCTACTGACAACTGTGTGCGAATTTTCCCAATTCCCAACCCATAATTGACCATTGTTTATTATTCTGTTATTGTTTATGATGCAAATTCATCTTGATGCCTCCAGGGCAAAATGGCTCATCTATCTTAACTATCTTATCTTTGAGAGCTTGTGTACAGAGGTGAATATCAAAGTTGCAGCTGGTGCCTATACTAGGACAATTGCTCTTTTGAACAACGGCTCTTTTGAAGACCAAAAGAGAGATCCATGGAGCCACTTCAGGATAGTTTCAGTCGTGCAACCTTAGGCTGTTTTGAAGGCTTGAGGTGTCTAAACACAATGAGGGGTCGATATACCTGTCTTAATAGCAAAGGTCCTGTAGAATACCACCAGTTTTGTTTGATCTGAACACAATCTCTTGTGTGGAAGTTACATCCTTGTAGAAAATGGCATGTCTCTAGTTCAGAGTGTTTTTTTTACTGCAAGTAGACATAAGTCATTGCCAATTGCAGTATGTGCTTGGGATTTACAGTTTCTTCCAGCAAAATGACTTCCAAGTAAGGAAGTAATCTTGTGTGAAGTGGAACAAACTGCATGCACAGGACCTCTATACCTGCTGTAGCCACAAGCAGATATTGCCTTACTTGCTAATTGCATTTCTAGAAAGATTATCGACCATCTCTGATAAGCCAAGCTTCTTGTTGCATCAAAGCTAATGAAACAAAGGAATGTCATGCTCTCCTTTGCACAGTGAATGTCTGTCTGTGCTGGAAACTCCAAAGATACGGGGGAGATGCACCCTACTCCCTGCTCTGTTCCCTGGAGAGTAAAGGAGTTGTACAGCTAATGTGACATCAAGTTCAACTGCAGGTTAGACATTCGAATTTTGCAGTTCTTACTGAGAATACAGTCTCAAGACAGGGGTCGGCAACCTACAGCCCATGCCAGATCTGGCCCGGCACCATCATCTGGCCTATGTGGAGCTCAGCCTGGGAGACAAAGCCTCCCACCCAATTTGCCAAGCATCAGACAGAGCTGGGCAAAGTGCAGCAACACAAAGACTCTGTGAGCCTCCCAAGCTGACTTCCACCCAACCAGTTCCTGGAGCTCAGCAACTGGGACGTTGGTTGCCGAACATCTGACCCCTCTGCCCCCAAAAATTGCTGGCCCCTGATTTAAGAGATGCGTTCTAAATGCCAAATGGAGACTGTGTTTTGCTAGGTATTTTTGATGCATTTTGTATTGTGCGAAACATAGCCTTTAACATAAACATTTAATATTATGTTAGTTTATGTGTTAGTCCAATATGTCTTTAGCTCTATACTAGGTTAGCAAAGCAATTATGAAGCAGTCACACCATGACTGCTATATTTGTGATGTTTCTAATACATGTTTTTCCTCTATGTGAATATCTCTAGTACAAGAACTGGAATGGCGAGACTGGCAGGCCTGTGCCTTATCCAGGGCACCTTAGGTGCTCTGGGCAGCCTCCCATATTTGTGCCCTTGCCCCAGGGGAGGCTCCGGCCTACCCATAGGGATTCCCAGATCTGCGCCTGCTAAATAGCAGGTACAGATCTGAGGAAGCCGTGTGGCACAAATTGGGGCCACACGGCCTCCCGATGGAGCCTTGGTTGCGGCCTGACAGCTGCATCCTTTTTTTTTTTTTATAATTTTTTTTTATTGCTATTCTTATATAAACAGGTATTGGGGAAGGGAACAGGTAATAACACAATCTGGAAAGGGTAACACACATTGGGATTAACATACAATATGATTACAGCTTATTCGATTATTACAATACCATAGAATCCATATCTACTAAGATTTTTATATATATCTTTATCTTCCTGAAAATATCTTTTAACTATTCTCTTTATACCAGACTTCCATTTAACAAATCGTATCCATCCATTCGTAGAATAAACTCCATTTACTTCCAACTTTCTCTTTTATCTTTCCTTTTAATCTGACAGCTGCATCCTAACCCCCTCCCTGGGTCAATATGCCCACCAGCACGCCTACCCCCACCCAGTTCCTCCCTCCTGCCCGCCCTCCCTCCTCCCAGAATTGCCCTTGCTCCAGCCAGGCTTGGCTGGTGCAAGGGTAGCTTGGCACCAGTGCCTTTGGGCCAACACTATTGCTAGCGTCGGCCCAAAAGCTCTAGTGCCAACACGGGGTTGCCAGTTGGCACTCCTGCATTGCCACTAGTGACGTTGCACCGATGCTATGATGTCGTGTCAGCGCAGTGTCCATCCCAGGATTGCGCCCTAAGCCTCTGACTCTACTTAAAGCATATGCATGAAATACTTATGGACAATAATGGTACTTGCGTTCTTTACCTGTTCACTGCATTGTTTATTCCTGCCTAGTTTTCCATATTTTTTGTATCTGGATAGGCAGACAGTGGCGTCTGTCACACAATTTGTATTTGCTGATAGTTCAAAAATATGTTCTTATATTGATTGGAGCAAGGGATCTGAGAATTCGTACAGGTTCTTCAAGGCTTTCATAGAAGACCTTGGTTCCCGCACGTGGTTGGTGTGTGTACTGGGGTCTAGCATGCATTCTCTGTTTTCAAGTCGGTGTGCTGTATGCATGTTGAGGATAGCTTAGAATTGAGCTGATTAAAAACCAGTCAGAACCGCAGTGGCTATGTGAGACATTATTGGAGTGCGACAAAGATTTCAGGCGTTGCATGCTTTTCTTGAGAGTCCAGCTTGCTTATTGAATTTTGAAAGAAGAGTCTTCTTCTTTGTAGAAGAGGACTACAGTTTTGAGTACTGAATTAAGAAAGCGCTGGAGGCATTGAAAAGAATTTGGTATGTGTAACGCTGCCCATGAATTTGGTTTCTGGTTTGAGAGGGTACAGTACTGCTCAGCTTTGCTTTGCTTTAGAAGCACTGGATTTTTGCAATGCTTGCTTTAGTTACAATACAAATGTATAGGTGGAGCATAAGCAGCAGTAAACAGCACAGGCTTCTTCAGCTAACTCCCCACATACTTTTGCTTTCTGTCTCCAAAATGCCAGCCTGATCAGTGGGGGCTATTAACCAGCAGCCTCCCAAAAAGTTAGATAGGCATGGATTTCAGCTGGGATTGCAAGCTATGTCACTGTTACTTACCAGAATCCATATTATACCACCATACTATTAAAGGTTTCCCCTTGACCGAATGGTCTAGTTGTGACCGACTGTAGGGGGCGGTGCTCATCTCTGTAGGGGGCGGTGCTCATCTCATCTACAGGCTATTCTAAGCCTGTAGAGCTGGTGTTTGCCCTGAGGACAAGCTTCCGTGGTCATGTGGCCGGCATGACTATATGCCGTAGTGCAAGGAACACCGTTACCTTCCCACCGAAGTGGTACCTATTTATCTACTTGCATTTTTAGATGCTTTCGAACTGCTAGGTTGGCAGGAGACTGCTAGGTTGGCAGGAGATTCCTAGGTTGGCCATACCATTAAAAGGTAAAGGTTTCCTCACAACCAAATGGTCTAGTCAGGACCGACTCTAGGGGCGGTGCTTATCTCCGTTTCTAAGCCGAAGAGCTGGCGTTTGTCGAAGGACAAGCTTCCATGGTCATGTGGCCAGCATGACTCTACGCCGTAGCGCACGGAACGCCGTGACCTTCCCACCAAAGTGGTCCCTATTTCTCTACTTGCTTTTGACATGCTTTTGAACTGCTAGGTTGGCAAGAGCTGGGACAAGCAACGGGAGTTCACTCCATCACGCAGTCTTGATCTCCCAACCTTCCAGTCAGAAAGCTCAGCAGCAGCGGTTTAACCCACTGCGCCACCACATCCCGGCCATACCATTAGGTGCATACTAATATGCATACTAATATGTAGCCTGATCCAGTATTATTTTGCAATGCCATAAATAGGAAAAAAATACTTCAATTTTGGCACTGATACAATAAATAAAACAGAGAACTGTTAGAATTCCTGACAGTCCTGTGGCCTGCAAAGGCTTGTGTGGAATTCTTGCAGTTGCTTATTTTAGTTATTCACTGATCCCAGAACAGGCTATTCCTAGATCCACTTAAAATGGACCCAGGAAACAAGGTCGCCTTACTGGTTTTGTAAAAGGTGCAAAGAAGGTGAGAACATTCCTTTAATCCATTTTTTTTAATTTTTCAGACCTTTGATTTACACACAACTCTTTATCTGAGTGACAAGAAGTGTAATTGGGGGGGGGGAGGAATTGGGTGTGAATGCAGTATTTGAAATACAATTCATATTGCCTTTAACTGTATTGTATGTTGGAATTTCAATGCCATAGCTAAGTGGCAAAGCACCTGCTTTGCGTGCAACAGGTCTCAAGTTCAATCCCTGACATCTCCAGGTAGGGCTGAGAAATAGCCCTCTGAAACCCGCTCCCCATTGCCAGAATCAATAATACATGGCCCAAGGAGTTGACTTGGTCAGCTGCAGTTTTCAGTGTGACACTGCAAAACAGCAGCATGGCTAAATAATTCTTTTCTGTTCTTTCATTATAAAGTTCTGTTAAAGCATAGAATCTTCATGTTATGCTGCTTCACCATTTTCTTCATATCCTGTGACACATCGTATGGGAGTCGGTTGTATAGTGTTTGTGTATTTTTTAAAAAGTTAGCATTAAAAGCTGCTGAAAATTTCCGGGGTACCTGATCTGCTTTCCAAAAGTTCTGCTGGAAAACCATCTGAGTGCCTGTCTCACTATTTTTCATATTCTGAATAGAGGATTCCAAGAGCAACTAACTAGAAGAATCTGGCTTTCCTTGAATTGGATGAATCTGACACTCCCTTAGCGTCTGGAGTAAAATCTGAAAGAGGCAGCGAGAAATACATTCTCCTTGGATTACGTTTACAGTGATAACACGGGGAGGGGGGCAGAGGGCAGGATACTAACATACTAAAGGCTTGGAGTGGGGGTGACTAAGAAGAGCAGGGAGTCAGATTACTGAGAGGTGGAGCCAAAATCCTCTTAAGGGAAGAGGAAGCTGTTGATATTGCCCGGAGGGGGAAACGCCAGTCGTATAACCAAAGAAGATTTCTTTCGAAGCATCTCGCTGTCACAAATTGGTTCCTCTGTCTCCTAACCTTTTGCAGATTAGAGCTGTTCTACCAAAGCTCCACTCTAGAATGGCCTCGGGGAACGGCAGTGACCCACCCGACAGAGGGGAAAGGGGGCAGCGCAGACCATCACAGTCTTCTGCATCAGGTAAGAAGAAAAGTGTACTCCCGGTGGTTGTGGGTGCTCAATGGTGAATGGAATGTGGTCTTCTGCCCTTGTTTTTCTTTTGAAAGGAGAGGAATGAAGCTCACCTGTCTGCTGGTGGCCAAATCCAACCAAATGACAAGCTTTACTCACAAGCATAACTATGTCTTTCATCATTGGTCACATCAATAGTTTTTGTGGAATGCTTAAATCAGATTTTGAATGACTAAGGCTGCAGTCCTGTGAACATTTGCCTGGGGTGAACATATAGTTGAAGGCAGCCTTTCTCCTTACGTGATTGTGCTGTGAGTTCAATTCCTGTGATGGCTTAATTTCTGCATTTAATTCCCATTTACTTCATTGAAGCGGACAAATTCAGCACGTCTGGCAACTTGGCATGTGTGGGTGACTTTGGATAAGTTGAGCTCCCTCTGCCAAGAAGGAAAGACTGTTTGTACAATGTAGGAATTTCAGAATACCTCAAAACTCTGGACTGGCATGCCTGCCTGACATTCTCTTGATGGCACTAGGAGGTCATTGTAATTCCAGTTTTATAGATGGGACAATGGAGGTTGAAGGAGTGCAACTTGCTCAAAACCCCTGAGTAAGCTGTTGGTTGGGTTACAGTATATTATGCAATCATTTTGTTTTCGTGTGACCCATAGTTCTAGATTGGCTTATAGTCATTATAGACACCGTTGTAACAACAGTCATTAATATTTTCCCATTGCAGATTGGGAACAGAGACTGGGTATAGCTTTTCACTTGAACTGGGAAGGATCTAAATAATATTCCGATGTTTGGTGTCCTTGGATTCTGAATGCCTGAACAGATATAATGATGGTGAACTGGAAGGCCCTGGTTCAAATCTCCAGAAGCATGCTAGGCTGCATTGTTGTTGTTTTTCAGTCGAGCTACAGTTCCCTCCAATTGTATTGCAGGAATGATGGATGCTAATATTGGCTTTCCTCGCAGGACTGTTGTCAGGATCGTTTAATGCTTTGAGAACTTATGGAAAGTATGATGTGTATGCTAAGCAATTATTATTGTCCTTCAATTCAACTATCCTTGATATTTGAGCCTTGAGCTCACAGAGTGGACTAAAGAAAGTAAGGGCACAATCCTAACCAACCTTCCAGCACTGGGGGTAAGGGCAATGCAATCCTGAGGTAAGGGAAGAAACATCCCTTTACCTCGAGGAAGCCTCCATAACTACTATTCCACTGTAGAATGCAGCGCATACCCCCATTGGCACAGCTATGTCAGTGCTGGAAAATTGGTTAGGATTGCGCCTTAATTCTATCAGCTAAGCCTTTTCCACTGGTTGGAGGATGCTGGCTTGTGGCGCTGGCCAGAGTGGGAACTACACTTTATGCTTAGTAGAAAAGCATAGCAAAATCATGACTTGCTAGCAGCAATGAGAGAGCCAATGTAGTGCTGTGGTTAGAGTGCTGGACTAAGATGAGGGAGACTGAATTCAAGGCTCCACTTAGCCATGAAGCTCTCCTGGGTGACCTTGGGCCTATCACTATCTCTGAGCCTGACATCTCACAGGGCTGTTGTGAGGACAAAAGGAGGCAGATGAGTCATCTAGGTCATTCTGAACTCATTGGAGGAAAGATAGTATATAAATGGGGAAAAATAACATTCATACATGCATTTGGTCTATCTTTCTTTAAGAAGCTCAGAGCAGTGGTTTCTTAATGGTAAGTCTGTGCTTAGACAATTCCAGCAGAGATTTGTTTTAATACCATCACGCAGAGAAACATGATGGCCTATGACCGTTATTAATGTTTTCGAAACATTCTTATTACAGTCAAGGCAATGTACTACTACTCTTGCAATCTAGTCAGTCAGATTTACAAACCCTGTCATTTTGTCATCCATGGACTTAAAACAAAATGTTGCAGGGCTATGAGAGTGAGACACCTGCTGCCAAAGGAATGTAATGACATCTGGTGATGATGTCATCACTGGACCCTACTAGCCTCTAAGAGCCTGATAGTGCCACAGTTGCACCAAGAGGTCTAGGTCACTTTTACCTAGGAGGACTGGACCAGGTATAAAAGAGGGAGGGAGGAACTGGGCCCAACAGAGAAGAGGGGGCTGAACATCTATGAAGAAAGGAAGAAGGAACCTTGGGGAAATCAACAGAAGGTGGAATATGCCAGCCACTCATTGCCTGAGCCCAGTGAGACTGTGGGATCCTGGCCAGACTATGGTGTGGGAAATCCTTCAACCCCAGACTCTGGCTTGCTCCTGAGCTGGAGAATTGGTTGGCCTCTCTGATATCCCAGCTGCAAGTATTGTATGGGCCTCTGTTTGATGGGCAGGGGGCTACACTTACTTGAAGGTCAGAGGGTAACAAATACCCATCAGAGTGGCCAGAAGCACCTCACAATTTATGTTGTAAGTACCCCCCCTTCTTATTTTCCCCTCTCCCATCCTGTTTCTTGTTTGATTGGACTCTAATTATATTAAACATCATCAGTCCACAGATACCATAGTTGGGCCTCTGCTCTTACATATGGCCCTACATGCCCCTTCAATGCTTCCCTTGGGGGGAATAACTTAAGAGGTGATACATAGCTTACATATAACATCACAAAAAAGAAATGTATCCAACTTAGTAAATCAGCTCAACATCGTAAGGGCTGCAGACCTACTGTATACGTATCTAGGAAGAGGTCTGATTGAACTTGATGGGGCTGGTTTCTGAGTAGACAGGCATATGATTGTGCTATAAAACTCTCAACATTTTGATCTTTGTGAAAAATGCTGAGTGCCTTTTGACCAAAGTCTTCCTTAGCAGTCGTTCTAAATCTAATACAGTACACTGTATGGTCTCTTGGCAATATTCACCGTAAGACCAGTTTTCTTCACTCTAAGTATGTATAAGTAAAAAAGAAGGAAAGTACCCAAATATACATTTCTCAAATCAGGATGTTAAAATATTACCTTCTTAAAAAATAACCCTCCCAATTTAGACTGAGAGGCAAATTTTATTTCCTTATTCAAAAATGTGATTCTTTTGTGCAGCATAATGTGATCTCTGTCTATCCCTTGAGACAAGCTTATAAAAATTTCCAGTGGAGGAGCTGCACAAAGCAAGCATAACCAGGAGCCCTGTGGGTCTCAAAACACTAACAGCTTTATTGTGGCTGCAGGTTTGGGGGATTAGAGCCCACTGCATCAGATACGTGAAATGTTATCCTCAGTTGCCACATACATATGTTCACATATGAGTACAGAGTAAGCAATACTGTAAACACTTTAATTTCATTTTTCTCTATCCGTTTGTATATGTGTGTCTAAAATATTAGCTTGTTTCTATTTAGTCCGGTCAATCTGTGATCAGAAGTGCAACCATGTCTAACAAAAGATCTGACAACTGTTTCTGACAGTACTCGGGGTACATATTGACAGAACAAAAATCCGACACAGTCATCCCACCGGAAGTGGGTTGTCTCCAAGAGGGCATCCGCAAGCCATGAAAATGGGCCACAATCAGGCACCCGTGTTATTTCGAACCCTCCAAGAACCCTAACAACAGTTCCGTCAACTGTTCCAGTCAGTACTAGGTGTGCAGAGTGACAGGGGAAG
>JAJKFI010000052.1:1064256-1099662 GCA_029204185.1 Lerista edwardsae | reverse complement strand
GCCGGATTTTTCCCCTGTCACTCTGTACACCTAGTACTGACAGGAACAGTTGACAGAGCTCTTGTTAGAGTTCTTTGGAGTTCAAAATAACACGGGTGCATGATTGTGGCCCATTGTCATGGCTGGCAGCTGCCCTCCTGGAACTGACCCCCTTCTGGTGGTCTGATTTTGTTGGATACTTCCCCTGTCACTCTGCACACCTAGTACTGACTGGAACAGTTGACGGAACTGTTGTTAGGGTTCTTGGAGGGTTCGAAATAACACGGGTGCCTGATTGTGGCCCATTTTCATGGCTTGCGGATGCCCTCTTGGAGATAACCCACTTCCGGTGGGATGACTGTGTCGGATTTTTGTTCTGACAATATGTACCCCGAGTACTGTCAGAAACAGTTGTCAGACCTTTTGTTAGAGGTGTTTGCAGGTTGGGTGGTTTTCGGCGCTAAATTGACCGGATTAATTTGAAAGCTAGGGTAGCATCGTGACTAAGTCTGAGCTACAGATCAGATGTTTTTGTTAGAATCGTTCCTCTGCCATAAACTTGTCAGGTGGCCCTAGGCAAGTCACTCCTTCCCAGCCTTGGCTGCATTATGGGGATAATAATGCCCACCTTATAGGGTTGTTGTGTTATGACCTTTGAATGCTCAGAAGCACTATGCATATGCATAGGAAACCTATGTTTAGAAACAAGTGTTCAGAAACAAATGTTTCCCAGCTTTTCCATCTAAAAAGTGCCAGAAGCATTCATAAAATAAATTTAAAAAATTATGAAAAGCATTTTTTACCAAAATTGGCAAGCAGCCTTGTCAACAGTACTATTAAAATCGTACCATGTTAAAAGACATCTCAGAAGCACAGTGGAGTGCATAGTAGGTTTTTGCTGCCTGCCAAAAGACAAATAGGGATAGGGGGTTTCAAGTGGGCCTCCTATTGGTATAGTGCTTTTTGAGTGTTGCAGATGCTTTGCATAGATTTTCTTGTTGTAATATTTCCAGCAATTCTGGAAGGTGGGTCAAGATTCATCCTGGGTTGTGAATGGGGGCTGAAGGTGAGGGAGGGAGTGGATTGCCTAACCCACGTCATGCAGAGACAAGGCTTAACCAGGGAAGGCCTAATTCACAGCTCAACCTCATGCAGCACAATGCAAAGTATGTTTACTCAGAAGGAAGTCCCCTTGAGTTTAACCGGTGTGTAAGATTTCAGGTTTCATCCCTATGTTGTACATCGGCTTAGTACTGGGGGATGCTGCAGGAAAGGACCAAAGGGGTTTTCCAGGTTTAGTAGGGTGGAACATGTATTGGTATTTAGTATTGGTAGAACAGTACAGTGTGTACCTGTAACTAGTGGCAGTTTTAATCAGAGCTGTGAGATACTGCCATTGAACAAGCTCAACACCTCCAGCCAGAGTTTACCAGCATTTGTGTTGCAGGCTTATCTGGGAGCATCTATTGAACTCATTAGAGACTTATATTTTAACTGGGCACAAATTCCCTGATGGGGTAAAACAGTATTACAGAACTGTAGCATTTGAAGTCCTTCTGCCCCCAGTTGTGCAGCAGGCATGTTCAGGACTCAAGGAAAAAGTCAAAGCCCCATTCAACACCTAATTCACTTGGGAAAACTTACCTGTACTACAAACTCCTGAGCTCAGGTGACCTTTTAACCTGTTCTACTGTTGGACTTGTAAATGAAGGTGGCAATGAGTCACAGCAGCTCTGTCAATAACACCTTATTTGCAATTCAACGTAACTGCTGCTTTGCAGCTTAGCTAGGATGATGTTTTTTTGAATTTGTATCTCAGTAGTATGCGGCAGCCAAACTGGTATCAAAACTTGGATAGCACCAGGCACTGCAAATGACCTCTGCCTGGATGAAGGTTGCTACAATCCTGTACACGTATACCTGGGAATAAGACCTACTTAACTTAATGGGACCTACTTTTGGATAGACATGCTTAGGACTGCACTGGGAAATCTGATTGCTAGAAATCGTAGATCAATCCTTAGTATGACTTCTTCATCTCTGTGAGATTGTGGCTGAATGATTACAGAACCCAACCCTAAAATTATGGCTGTGAGTACATATTGTTTGGGTACCATTCGGGAGAAAAATGGGACACATATTAAGTATGTACACCAATGCACATTGTTCCATTCAATATGAGACTTTTAGGTTTCAGGATTGATCTTCCTTGGTGTATCCCAGGCTTGCATAGAAACTTTAAAAAAAAAATTAAAGAAAAAGTAACAGCAATTTGGTAACTACCTTGAATTGTTCCTAAAGAGGTATATAAATACGACTGACACGTTTCCACAATCAAAAAGTATAGCAGTGATTTAACAGGTAATGGTAACTACTGCAGTGTGTGAGCAGCCATTTCTATGACCAAAGATGTTCACTTATTGTGGGACTTGGACTACAATCCTGCATGTGCGTACCTAGAAGTAGGTCCCATTGAACTCCATAGAACTTACTAGATATTCATAGGATTGAGCTGCAGACGAATTAATCTGTATGTGCAGTAAGCTGAATTTATTTATCTTTGGTGTTAATTCCAACAATTGTGGTGTTACTGCTGTTTCTAAAAGGAGATCTGGACACTCAGCAAATGTTCACCAGCAATCAGGCTATTGATTCTCATACAACTGCAACATTTGATCCTGTATATAGGATAGCAAAATGGCTTGCATAATGAGTTGCAAATAGGGTGATTTCCTGTTGGCATTTAAGAATTGGGGCCTCCTTTCTTAGTACAGGAGGCACCCTACGCATCTTTGGTTACTTGCTTGCTAACTTCCTCATTTGACAAGGCTGCCTGTAAGGCTAGTTTGAAACTGTGAACAGAGCTTCTGCGTCAGTGTAGAATATGGGGAACTCGAGAATAATTTTATCCTCCAGCTCTGCAGTCAGATCTAGGAGACATACACTTGTCCAGTAGATGACACTATTTCTTCCGTGCTCATATGGTAAATGTTCTAGTTCAGATAGCCCTACATCCAGAAGCCCAATGGGTTTCTGGGCAAAATGGGTTTCGCAGCTCTTTATTATGTTTCTGTTTATTTTATTATTATTTGTGAGTGATGGTTACTGAAGTATAGAGCAGCCTTTATATGCAAAACCATGACCTTTTACAATCTGAGAGGTGGCAGTGAGAGTGTCCCAAAGCATAATCTCAACTCATGGTATGCTTTGCTAAACAGGAACCATTAGCATTTCATTTTCAGGGAAGTGGAAGAGAGCAATTGCGTCTGATTGCTGTTTGGCTAGAGCCAATGGCAGCCAACTGGCCAGGGCCTTGCAAAAATTAGCAAAGCACAGTGCAGTTCCCAATTCATAGTAGACTTGTAATACAAGGAGTCAAATGTCAGATTTGTGTTGGTATATCTTGATGGATTTCTGAATTTGTGAAAAGACTGTGAATGTATACTAGTATAGCAACAATGAAGGAATTTGTACCGTATCAGCTACTTGTGTAGACAATTGCAAATTGTTGTGCCACACACATGTAATTTATGGTGTTTGTGCTCATTGGGAAGCTAGAGTTGGCTGTTTCCCAGCATATGAGCATCATATGTATTGGTACCAAAATATATTGAAAGTTCCCAGACCAAGCATTGAATTATCCTTGAATTCACTGCCCAATGCAGAATGCACGCTCTCAGCCTCAGCCCTACATCTGATACGTATGAACGCTCACATGGTTTTACCCAGTAATGTCTATTCTTTCTTATGGGAAGTTCTGAGCATTTACCCCACATCCAGTATACCTAACTCTGTATTGGATTGTGACCCATCTTCAAGTAAGTAACCTTGCATTGTGTCAGACATTTGGTATGTTCTCAGGGAGAGCCGAACAGAAGCCTGTTTATTTCAGAATTGCTCATCCCTGAGCAGGTACAATTTGTAGTAGACAAGTCACCTGGACTACACAACCAGACTTTATGGATTATGCAGTCCCTAAAGCTGCAATCCAATCCATACTTAACCTGGGAGTAAGCCCCATTGACTATAATAGGAATTACTTCTGAGTAGGCATGTCTAGGATTGGGCTCCGATATAGTAAAAAGGCTTTAATTCTTGTTATTGTCATTCATTAGTATGCACTAAAAAAATGGCATGCATAAATTAGAGTAGGAAACTTGATTTAAACTCATTGCTTTAATTTAGTCTCTTTTTCTCCATGGTCATTGAAATAGCTCCATCCTGGTTTTAGTTTTTGAATTTTTGTGGGCTTTATTCTGATATAGTATTTTATAAGGTGTGACTAGAAAATAGAAGCAAACAGTCTTCAGTACTCCTTCTGGGAATAATCAATATTTATCATTTGTCTTGATTGACACTTACCCTGTCTTTCATCTTTACTATTGGTAGTAGATTATCTATCTTGGCCAGTGCTCACACTAGCATAATCAATTTTCCATAGAATTAGCAACTGAATGTGCCAAACCACCATCACAGTGGGATTTGTATGTTCCCTGACATCATTCCTATGGTGAAATTAACTGATATGGCTCTTGTCCAATATGTCAGGAAGTAGTTTTAACATACTGGTTCCAGGATGCTTTGAGGAACTACAGTATAGACATCTTCCCCATTGTGGTTCATTTCCTAGAAAATCAAGTCCTGTTGGATATAATGGCACTTTTGTGTAAACATGCACAGGATTGCATTGCAAGGAACAGAAAGCTTTAATGGCATGATTCATTGCCCCTGTGGGGCTTGCATGCTCAGAAAAATGCATGCTTGGAATAATGATGGTCACCTGCACTGAACAAGGGGTTGTACTAGTTGATCTTAAATATACCATCCAGCTAATTCTCAGTACAGGTTGACTCTAATTATCTGAGGATTTTTCATCCGCAGGTTTGATGTGGGTCCCCCTAATTATCCCAGATCATCTAAATTAAGCTCCGGTTGCCTCCAGAAGCTCTTCTGAGACCTGCTGAGGCAGCGGGAGAACCCCTTGCAGCTTCAGCAGGCCAAAGAAAGCTCTCCGAACACTAGAAGAGCTTAGCTCTGCTGGAGTCAGGAACTGTGGTATAGGGTGGGGAAATCCCCCACTCTGAGCCCCACCGAAGCTGTGTGCAATAGCAGAAAGCTTTCTGGTTGCCCTCTGGACCCAACAGGAACTGTGCTCCTGTCGGGTTCGGGGGGGGGGGCAAAATCCACTGGTTTAATTACCCACTGATTTTTGTGTATGCAAGAGTTCCTGGTATGGAACCCTCGCAAATAAAAGGCCCCACCTGTATTATTATCAGGCCACTGGGCTTATGGTTCCCAGGCCATAACCAAGGAACAATGGACTTCTCATCCAGAGGGCTGAAGGTCTTTCACTGACCTAAGCAGTAGACTGCCTATGTTTTTTGTGGAGTGATAGGCACCAGTGCTTTGTGATCGATTGATGTGTCAAGTGCCTCCATTTGGGGCACACTGGTTGTACTGTAAAAAGTAAATCCATCTTTAGTATCCTCTAGACCCTTGGAGACCAAAAGTTCATAACGTAGTGTTTGAAGAGCCTAGGGCTGGCATTCTGGGAGGCGTCAAAGATGGTTGAACATCTGTGAGAGATGGAGAAAGTATTTGAAGGGTGGGTACCAGAGGAGAAGAAATGATGCAACCCTACCTTTGCACAAAGCAGCATCTGGTCCTCTCTAGATCTAGAACACTGAACAGGAGAAAAGAGCAAAACATAATATGAAACACAGTAAAGTACCACAATTGCCCACTTCATAGCTAAAAGTATTTGTGGGTCTGGACGCAATTCTGGGAAGAGGCTTGAAAAGTGGAAAAGGTCACATAAAATGAATAACTGCTGTTTGTCAATAAGGAAAAGCATGCTGAAAATATAAAAAGTGATGATAAAGTAGAGGATATGGTAGTTAATGCAGTTTGTGCGGTTCACCAGTATGGAGATGTCTTGGTTTTTTGAGGCAGCATCGAATGATGAAATTGCCGATTCTGTGGCAGGTTTGAGCATCTTCATTAAACAAATGCAGGAATGTCTGCTGTAATTCCAGAACATCCTGCTGGAATCCTTGTTATGTAACTGCAGATTCCATCTGGAGAGAAGCATTTCTATCTCTCTTGGATAAAATGTGGTCTCTGCCCATACACTTCTTTTTAGGGACATGACAAAGGGGTAGCTCAGGGGTAGGCAACCATTGGATATACATGAGCGACTTAACAAAATGATTACTGGTGAAGAGGTGCTGTGATTCCCCCCCCCCAATATTTAACTATAGGAAAAAAATCATCAGAACAAGGGAGGAGGCTGCAAGCTGCAGGTAGTCACCTCTAGAGCTACCGATAGCTTGCGAGCGACACATTGCCTACCACCCAGGGTAGCTGCTACATTATTGTTTGGCATTATTAAACTCTTGCTGGCCAGTAACCTTTGGGTGTTTTGGATTTTTATGTAGCTTTTCAACGTCATAAAAAGATTCTACACGCTTAAAGCCTGGCAGGGAAAAGGTATCTTTTGACAGAGTACCGCTGAGTTCTTGCTCTGTTTCCATTCATTTCAGTGAAACTTGTGCAGGAGAGTTTCCTGGGGGATTGTTGTTCCTTTCAGTTTGAAGCAGATTGAAGTTAAAATGTAGAAAGAATGTAGGAAATGATTTTAAGATATTCAACATGTTCCTGTTTTTAATGCAGTGCATAACAGGTTGGCAACCATATTTCACCTTTTGACCAGTGAGCCAAAATAGTGAGTTGATTGCCTTCCCATGCTGGTGCCAGGTTGATGGGGGCAAAGCACTCCCCACACACCTCTTGATGTCTGCTGGTATTAAGAGGGGTCAGCCTTGCCTAGTGGGACCCTGGTCATCTGGCTGATTAGCCACCCCTCTTGCTTTGATGCATAGTTCCATCTATTCAGCCATGCCCAAAGCACATTGGTCTCCTTATCACTCTTAAGGCTGCTGCCCCTTTCATTCCCTTTACTTGTGTTTCCCAGTGTGTCAGGCTGTATGATTTGAGCTGAGCTTCCTGTATGTGTATAACAATTGGTTATTGTTCAGTGCCCTGTTGACTCACTGGCAGAGACCAATGAGTAAACAGTTACCATTCTGCCGGATCAGCATGAGGGGAAACAGCCTGGCTTTTTTTGAGAGTGCAATCCTAACCTGGAGTTAGGCCAGCAAGGTTTGGCCAGCACAAGGAACACCGTAAAGTCTGTTTGGAGCACTCTTGGAGTCGGAGAAGCCAGCACACAGATGTGCACCATCCTTCCTGACTCCAAGAGTGGTCCAAACATGCTTCACAGTGTCCCTTGTGCCAGAAAAACTTTGCTGGTTTAACTGTGCTGGCCTAACTCCAGGTTAGGATTGCATCCTGAGTCAGAGACACATCAGAGATTGCAGGAAAACCACTTCAAGGAGCTGCAGTTCTAAAATGAACCAGAACTCCAGAGCCAGCCTGAGATATTTTGCGGCCTGAAGTGAAGGACAAGATGGCACTCCCAGGCTATGTTGGCCAAGCTAGGGGTGGCACATAGGCACCATAGTACAAAGGCATGCTGGGGTTGGAGTTGGCTAGCTCCTTGAACAATCCAGGACATCAGCCAGGGAATCTCTGACCCCTCGTTTACTGGAGAGTAAATTGTTCTGCCTTCTGCAAACCATCACTAGATATCGTGGCAGAAAAGCAACTGAGAGCGTACTTGAGGGTTCACTTGATCTCCACAAGACAAAGGCTTGCCGAACCAAGGAAAAACACTGGGCCTGGCCAATCTGCAAACGTTGGCAAATGTTTCATGCAGAAACCAACAATGTTTGAAACACCCAAATCTGGGTATGGAGGAGCCACAGTTGGTCAGCCTGTGGATTGTAAACCTGTTTAGGAGGCATATAACCAGTGATGGGATTGACTCGGAATGCACCGGAACAATAGTTACAGTTCCTAAAATTAGGGCTGGCTCCACCCACTCGTTGCTGGCTCTGTCGGCTGGCTCCGTTTTTGTTTTTGCTCCTAGAAATGCATTCCCTTTCAGACTTCCCTCCCCTCCCTTGCAGGATCGTCTTCTCCGTTAAGTGCTCCTAGAAACGCGTTCCCTTTCAGACTTCCCTTGCCTCTCCAAGAAGCAAGCGTGAGCAGGTAGGCCTGGGCTCCCTCCGTCCAGACTATCCTTGCTGTCGCCCCCGCCCCACCCCCCACCCCCGTTTTGTCCCCATTGCCACCTTCCCCAGCTCTGGGTCACTTTAACATGAGCTGCTGGCTTCTTAAAATGCTGTAGACTGTGGTGTGGCTCTAATATTTTTGAATAGGTGGGTGATCTTAAAAATCAGGTGACCAAAAAAAGATGTCACTTCCTGCCACATCACTTCCTGCTATGATGTCACTTCCGGTGGGTGGGTCCCAACACAAGTGCCAGTCAAAAGTGAGTCCTGGTCATAGTACCTGTTGCTAAATCATTTAGATCCCACTACTGCATATATCTCCATTCCTGTCCCTTTCCACCCCTGGAAGGAGGTGAGGAGCACTCCCATGAGGAGGATTAGTTTGGTGGGGCAACAAGAGAAGGGCTCTCAGTTGAAAAAGGAAATAGCAGAAGCCAAACAGAACTACAGTGGCTCCTTGTCCTCCACAGGTTTGCAATTCACGGATTTGACTTCTGGTCACGTCCAGAGGTCCAATCTCTGATTTCAACACCAGTTTTCAGGATCCATAGGACTCCTGTGGATGCCAAGAGCGGACCTATATTTGATTAGAGATCTGCTCAGTATTTTGTTTATGGAAGAAACGGAGCAGCTTAGAGAAGGTGGATGAGGAGAGATGGGAAGGAGCATTGCACAGAGAGAAGGAGTGGAGGACAAAGCCACAGGTAGGTAGACGGATATAGTGGTGTTCTAAGCATTACATTGACAGACTCAGGACCTACCTAGTGGACTTTCTCTAAAAGGTCAGGGTAAGGTGAAGGGAGAGGACAAGATGTGATAAAAGTAGCAAGTGATGGAGAGGAGAGAAGATAATTGGTGAGGTTGTGAAACTAGCACACAGTGAATGATTTGTCTTGCAATCACCTGCTGCTCTTTGCCTTGTGCCATGTGAAGGGGCTACATGTGAAGGGCATGCCAGTCACCTGGGCCTAGTCTTGGCTCTTGACAGCTTTTGTTTCATGCCTTGCTTCTGATGACTCCAGTTTTGCCCCTCAATCTGGTTGAGTGATTACTTTGTCCCATAAGTGGGAGATGGAGCAATTCCAAAAAACTAATGTGCACAATATGCAAAGTGTGTGGTCTGTCCCAGGAGTAAAGCTGATCTTTCCAATCAAAAGGTCTTTTAAAAGACCCTATGGCTGTCACATGTCAAAGTTGCACCCAGGTTGGATAGGGTCATGTCTTGCAGCAGCAGGCCTATACCCTTCAGTGTGAATGGGGTGTGTGTGCCAGCAACAGAAGTTACCCAAGTTCATTTTTCAAAGACAGCCCTTCTGTGGTCTTTCCTTAGCATGGCAGGAAAAAAGGGTGTGCTAGAATCCCACAACCCGATCCAGTGACACCCAGGGAGTAAGTGGTACCAGTAGGAAGGCCTGCTCCACCCTGTTGATGCTGCAGTTGGAGATCTGGTTAGCGGCCTGGGAAGGGTTGCAGGAGGGCATAGGGGAGGTGTTCCTGGGAAAATAAAGGGCAGAACACAGGTGTGACAGGGCCAGGAGAGGGGTGGGACTGATGGAAACCTCTACTGAATCCTATCCCCCTTCCCAGGCTTGAAAGCCTGAGATGGGGCTTTTTGAGTCTGCACTAGCTAAATACCTGGCGCAGCTCTCAGAAGTGGATGAATGTCCTTTTATGCGAAACTTTACTCAATAAGTAGACAAATGTCCCTTTATGCGAAGGACACTTCCAGCCTGCTCAAATCCAGCACAGGCTGCAGCAGTAGCTGTTTGCCGCCACTTCTCCTGTTGGATAGGATTAGGCCCTTTGTGTCCTATGAAAACATATCTTTGATGGGACCAGTGGAGAATCTTGGAATAGCTGCAGAGTCCATGAGATTGAGCCCTGCACAAGACTGGCAGAAGTATTCAGGAAGTGCCGCAATTGGCTAAGCTTTGATCCTCTGGGGCTTGAGCTGTCTTAGATGTTTCCCAACGTGAACTGGAAACGCCTTGTTTCAGAGCATGAGAAGATGGTCAGAGCATACCAAAGGAAAAGACGCAAAGTGAAACCTACCAACTCATTGTTGACATGAAACTTGTGGTTTTTCACAGTGGGGTTTTTCACCCTTGCAACTCTTAGAAAACTAAATAGAAACGGCACACAGGCTGGCCTGTCTTTCCTTTTTTAACTGGTGGCAAGAGTGCACGACAGGGTTGTCCTTAGGAGCACTTGGGGAACAGATTCTGGTGTTCAACTTCTTGGGTGATAAGAATTTTTGCAACTCTTGCTGCTACACGTGCTGGGCTCTTTTGCTCTTCTGAGTTCCTTGCTGATAATGAGTCAGTAGGTTTCACTTTGTGTGTTTTCCTTTGGTGCACTACAGAGCACGGGTTGGTGTTAGATTTCTCAACAATGCCCAAGGACTGTTTGTTTGCCATTCAAAGGCAATGATAACATTTGTATCTTCCTCTCTGAAAACATAAATATTACACAAGTTTTGGGGGTTTTCTAAGGCATTCTACTATTGGCAAGTTGTCACGTTGCTTGCCAGACAGAACTGAATAGAACAATGGCTTGTGCATGTTACCCTGGTAGGGGAACTTCATAATAGCTTTCCATCCACAATAGTTCGTTTCGTTCACACAAGTGTCTTATTCAGGGAGTAGTCCTAACCAACCTTCCAGCACTGGGCTAAGGGCAATGCAGCTCTGAGCAACACACCTCAAGGGCAAACACACCTTGAGGAGGCCTCCATGGGCAGTCCCTCTCGCCACAGGATGCAGAACATGCCCCATTGGCACCACTGTGCCAGTGCTGGGAAGTTGGTTAAGGCTCACAGTGCAGTCCTACGCGGCCCATCGTCATAGCGTCGACGCGACTGGGTGAGCGCTGATGCGGGAGCACCAATCGGCACCCCTGCGTCGGCGCTTGAGCAACGGGACCGGTGTTGCAGGCAGCGCCAGTCCCGTTGTACCCGCATAGAGCCTCTCTCACATTGGCCAAAGCCGGCTGGGGTGAGGGAGGCTCTGGGCCGGGGCAGGAGAGCGATTGGCAGCGGGAGGGAGATTGTGGGTGGGGGGAGGGCAGGATGTGGGCGGGCTTGGGAGTCGGCCATACGGCCAATTCCCAAGCCTGATTGGGAGGCCTTGATTTGGGCTGCACGGTCTCTTTGGATTTGCACCTGCTATTTAGCAGGCGCAGATCCAAGTAGCGCTTGGGGGAGGCTGGAGCCTTCCCTATGGTAAGGGAACAAATGTTCCCTTGCTGCTGGGAGGCTCCAGCCTCCCCGACCCAGCCTTGGATTTGGTGCTGGCCAGCTGGGCACGCCAGTCCAACGCTGGGTAGGATTGCGCTCTCAGTGTCTAGACATAGAAGACTTTGTTGTGGCTGGGTTCAGATATCACACTAGGCCAGGGTTAAGCATGATTTAGTGCAGTGTTTCCCACATTGTGGGTCAGTACCCACCGACCATGAGCCAATTTCTGGTGGGTTACAAAAAGTTTTTGAAATATTAAAAGAAGCTTTACAAGCGCACTTGCCTGGTTTTTCAGAAGAAAAACGTTAGCTGCAATGCTAACCTGCGGTATGAGGTAATCTTCATACCCCCCCCCAATTAAATATTTTCTTATTTTCTCTAGTAATTATTGTGAACCCAGTTTCAGCCTTTTTCTGGGCTGGAAGTCCCACATTGCTCTCCAGTTCTTCAGCCTTCTGGGTACCCTGGAATGACTGCAAAGGTTTGGAGAAAAAGTCCTTGAACTCTAATTCTAGGAAGGGTCTAGCAAATGTCTACACCCACATACTATATAAACATAGTAGTAATGGAACTGCGCAATGGTTGAAAAGCCTTCAGCCTTCCCAACTTTAGCCACCTTATGTGAAAGAGTTCAGATCCTGAAAAGAGATTGAAGCATCCGTTTAGTGAAGGATGTGAAATGTTTAATGTTTTCATGGATCTTTCCATCTTCATAGTGTGATGCTTAATGTCAGATGATAGAAGGGGCTGCAGATAACTGTTGACCTCATGGAAACATCTTGCCTGGACCATCCGGCCGCACAGTGCGGCAGTGTTGACCATGTTGCTGCTTTCCAAGTGGCGTACCTGGTGTGGGGGGGGGGTCTAGGGGTCCACATGATCCCAGGCAGCAGAGGGGAAGGGGCAGCATTGTGAGCACACCCACGTGGCAGCCACCTCACTCGCCTGCCCAGCCCTTAAAGGCAAACAAAGCCAGTCGGCTTCATGTGTGTGTCCGTGTGTCTTCAAAAAGTAGGGGGCAGGCGGAGCACAGGGAGCTGCTCCAGCCCCCCACTCAGTGGCCCCAAGCCAGCCGGCTTCATCCATGTGGTCGGGTGGGCGAGCAGAGGGAGCACTTCAAGAATTGAAGAGCACCCAAGAATTGTCCGTGGGGCAGGCGGAGGGAGCACTTCCGCCACCCGCTTGGCTGCTCACCCGCCCAAGGAGACTGAAGCTGGCTGGCTTCCACCATGGGGGTGGCTGGGCAGAGGGAGCCACTTCATCTGCCCACCCCAGGGAGAACAAAGCTGGCCGCCTTAGTCTGTGGGGTTGGGCCGGCGAGCAGAGGAGCAGTTTCAGCCACCCACCAGGCCGCTTGCCCTCCCCAAAGAGAACAAAGCTGGCCTTTTAAAAAAAAAAAAAAAAAAAAAAGCAGGTGGGCTGGGAGTAATTGCAGTGATGTGATGACATCACTGCAGTTAACTTGGAAGGGGGTGGCAGTCAGCTGGATGTGACCCCAGTGGCACATCTGCCAGGACCACCCCTGTGCTTTCCTTCGGATCCAATCTGATCAGATTGATGTTTTAAAAAAAAAGTACCATGTTGCTGGACGATAACAGATGAGAGACTTCCTTTTTGTGGTTGGGAGTGCGTCAAGGTTAAGTTTCCAAGTGGTAAATGTCACTGCAGCCACCCAGAACTAGTTGTGATTGCATTTCACAATAGTAGGGGAAGTAGTTGAGGGAGAACTGGTGAGAAACTGCCTTGGGTCTACTCCTTCCCCTGGCCCACACTCCAGCAATAAACCATGAAACATTACAGAGGACTGCACACGTACTGGCCCCGATTCAGAGGTTCCACTTGGCGCTCTTGATCAGATAGCATAAATACATTCAGTAATGGACTGTAGTATAGAAGCACTGTATAGTTTTCCTTCTCGATAATCCGAATTCAAGTGCAGTGAATGGTGTTTAGCAGAGTGATCTGCCTACAAAGAGAGGCATCTGAACACATGTCCACACTATTCCACAGGTCATGAAATGGAAGTGGAAAAAAGCACAGGGCCAGCCCAAATCTCTGGTGGCTTTTAGCCAGATGCTAGATGTGCTTGCTCAGAATTAGTCCCTGAGGGCACACTCCTAACCAACTTTCCAGCACCAGGGCAGTGGTAATGCAGCTCTGAGGTAAGGGAACAGACATTCCCTTACCTGGAGGAGGCCATTATGATTGCTCCCCCTCAACTGCAGGATGCAGTGCATGCCCCGTTGGCACAGCTATGTCAGTGCTGTAAAGTTGGTTAGGAGTGTGCCCAGAAGCTGACTCCCAGGTGGGCATATATAGGCCTTCTGCCTTGAACTTGCAGGGCCTGGAGGTGACCTTTGAGACTTCCTCACACATGACATGAAGGATACATATGAGCCCCTGTTCTGCAGTTCTGCTTTTTCTTGTGGCACCGGCTGGATAATACCTGTCTCCCTCCTGAATTTCCTCACTGAAATGAAAGCGAAGGTGATGGACAGGTACGCGCCCCGCCCTGCTCTCCTAAGGGAACAGAGAACGGAAAGGACAAAGTCCTTGCTCTGCAGTCCTGTGCTTGAGTGGACTTGTCTGGAATCCTGGGCGCATGCACGCCTTATCTCCTCTTGATTACAGTTCCTGTGCAGGTTGGGAACATAGGCCACAGTAAAACTGACAGCCCAGGTCTCTCCTAAATACCTTCAACAACAACAACATGAGGAGGAACACAGGATTTGGGGAAGAGAAATAGTCCTTAGGGAAGAGTTGCTTATCTCTTCCTCTGCCTGTCTCCCCACCCTCAGGCTTTTTCCCAGCCAGGGTTCCCAGACACATTTGCCTGATGCTACCTGAGGAAGACTGCAGGGGAGAGGTAGTGGGTGGGAAATATTCAGAGTGCAATTCTAACCTGGAGTTAGACCGGCACAGTTAGGCCACCATAAAGCGCGTTTGGACCACACTTGGAGTCAGGGAGGATGGTGCACGTCTGTATGCTGGCCTCTCTGACTCTGAGAGTGATTCAAACATACTTGACGGTGTCCCTTGTGCCAGTCAAACTTTGCTGGCCTAGCTATGCCAGCCTAACTCCAGGTTAGGATTTGTGTTCCAAGTTCCCCCCCTCCCGCACCACTTTTTCCCTCCACTGTGCCCTCTCTTTTCCTGCTGATGGTTGTATGTTTGGCCGGTGCCAGGATACCCAGATCTCTGCCAAATGCCTGGCTTCAACTGGGACACGAAAAGGAGAGGACCAGGCTGTTGTGGGAATACGCCTACTGAATGCAATAGATGTGCCCTAAATGAATGTCTGACTCTCTTTGTGTTTCTGTGATTCTTGTTCTGGCGGTGTTCCTTTTTGCTGTTCCTACCCCTTGCCTTTTCTTCACAGCCGAGAGACAGTCAGGCACCAGGCCTCAGGTGTTTTGTCTAAATCTGCAAGGCCACGCCTGGTTCTGAGGTCTCTTCCTGCACTACCCAGTGCAGTGTCAGAAGAGAGTCAGCTGGCCCTTTCCAGAATGTGTGTCTTTCCCTCCCCCTTGCACCTGGAGTCAGTAAGCAAGATTGCCACACCCTAGTCTATTGCCCTTGTAATTGTTAACATTTACAAAACCAAATTGGCACTCCGCCAAGGATGAAGCGGGCAACAGAAAAGCCCTCCTCCCTTGTATAGGGCATGATTACCTTCAGAACAAGCCAGTTTGGCAAAATATTAAAAGGTGAGAATTAAATCCAAGTGCAGATCTGCTGAGCATTTGATTTGATTTGGACATTTTGGATTTTTCAACAGCCAGATTAGAGCCAAACTCCAGTGGTATTCTTGAGAGTGTTTGCGTTGATGGAAAGTTGTTTGTGTCGCAGTGCTCCAATTACAGTGATGATTCATTCCCCCCCCCCAGTGTCTGAGGTGAAGAAAGACAACTCCTGCCTCTTTCCCCCACTCCAATGAATGCCAACACTCATTCAAGGCTACTCTCAGTTGCAGAACTTTGATTTCATGCTGTGCCTGCCAGAAGTCCAGAGAGAGCCAGATGGTGCAGTGGTTTGGGAGCTGGACTCAGACCTTAAAGACCCAGGTTCAAATCCCTACTCAGCCATGAAGCTTCCTGGGTGAACTTGGAGCCAGTCACCATCTCTCTGCCTCACTTTACCTCACAGGGTTGTTATGAGGACAACAGGAGGAGAGAACAGGAGGAACTGAGCTCCTTGGACGAAGGGTGGTATAAAAATGTGGAAAATAAGTCCTGAGGCCAAGTCGCCCTGGAAAGAAGGGATTATTTGTGGGCCTCCAATAGGAACACAATGATGTCTCCAAACGGTTCACCTGGGGCTTTGCAGGACGTGTCTTGAATCTTCAGTTCTGTATCTTTCCTGCGTAGGCCTGCACTGCCCTCTTACGTTCACTTTCTTGAATTGCTGGCTATTTCCTCTCCTGATAAACTTCCTCACCCCCAATAACTTTCTTGTCATGACAGTTCCAACTTCTCCTGATGGAGCATTCATCACAATCCATGAAGTAAAACTGTCATTTACAGCAGAAAGGACTGAGAGGGTTGTCATATCTCATCTGACAACTGGTCTATTCTGTCCTGGCCAACCGTATATCTCAGGAAGGTGCATAAGGAGACCTGACAGAAAGTCATCCCCTGTTGCTGATCTCCAGCACCTATTGGGAATTTACTGTCTTTGAAAACAGAGGAGGGTTTGCTTGGTTGGCTGCCTGCTGGCTTGTCCTTCACGTTGACCATGTCTGCCAAAGGAAGTGATTGCTCGAAGAAGGGGCTAACCTACAGGAAGCAGGGGATATGACCCACCCAGTCTTAGTACTGTGTTAAGTGAACTTGACCTGGAACCCTCAGATTTGCTCATCGGAGCTTCACTCCCTGTGGGTCAGTCCCCTGGTTCACTGCTGCAGAGACGGTCCTGGAAGACCTTGCCTATCTGAAAGAACTTCCCTAAAGGGATGTTGACTGTTTGGTTGCTGGTGTCGCACTTCACAGTAGTTTGAGTGGGCCACACTGTCTCATGTTGAAGCCTGTACAGGTCCCCTGGGATTGGATGCACCTGTAGTTTCACAAGAGCTGCCTGGATTCTCTAGCTGGGGCTGCCAGCTTGCCTTTCACGTCCTCTTGCCGTCTCTTCTTCAGAACACCAGGTAGTCGAGCAGACCGAAGAGGTATTCGAAAGCTATGTTTTCTACCGATACCAGCAGGAGCGGGAACAGAATGAGGCAGACATGCCTGTGGACCCTGAAATCACCGAGATACAGCAGCGGCCAGACAGGTAGGGTGCCACAGGCATTAACCCAGCGGTGTCATGCAGCGGAACACTGGGCGGGAGAAACAGGTGAGCGGTAGCCCGCCCGTTGCGTATTGGTCCGTTTCGCCATCTTCCCCGCCCCCACGGGGGCGGGGAAGATGGCGAAACAGACCAGAACACAACGGCGGGCTGCCGCTCACCCGTTTCTCCCGCCCAGCATTCTGGCTGCATGACACCGCTGCATTAACCCCATCCTTTCCAAGACAAGGCCCGCCTCTGTCTTGTGTGACATTTTCAGTCATCTCTTGGCAGCATCAACAGCCAAGTGGGCAGGCGCCTGGCCACGATCGGTGATGACATCAACACACGATACGACAAGGAGTTTTGCGAGATGCTGAAGTCCCTGCAGCCAACAAGGGACAATGCCTACGAGTACTTCACCAGAATAGCCAGCAGGTAGGTCCGGCAGGCAGCTACCCTGCCTTTTCTGTTCCCTCCCCAAAATGCCAGTAAGAGGCTGGAGTAACCTTCCTGCAGGAAGAGTTGCTGCATGGAGATCTACTGGGTTTCCTCAAAAGGACAGATCAGAGCTGAAGAAATGAATGATCTGACCAGGGTCCTGCAGATCATCAATCGCTGTTAATTTAAACCTCACTCTCAGGTTTAAAGCCAATGGCCAGGTGCTGTTCTTTCTACAACAGGGGTCTCCAAACAGGGCCTCCAAACTACAGCCCGAAAGCCAGATTTGGCATATGGGGAAAGCTAACAGTATATCTCTTTTTGCCCCAAGAACCCACAGAGCGTATGTGCCGTACATGCACATCTGCTTGCTGTTCTCTGTGAATATTGTTTAACTGTCTCTTCTGTCCTCTCTTCCTGCTCTCCCCTCCTTGGGAAGCCAAGCAGCATTGCTCTCGACGCTTTACCACCTTGAGGTGGTCAGTGTTCTGCAACCAGGTAAATTAACCTCCCGTGCTTTCCTCTCCCTCCTTTCAGTGGTGATGTGTAGTTTGAGCCTCCTTATTCTATACTCTGCCTGCAAAACCTCCCTCTACTGTGCATACATCTCCAAGGTCATGCCATGAAATGAGGCACAGGGCTGTGTTTTATAATGCTGATTTCCTACATTGCCATTTTAAAATTGTTGTCCCATCAATCAGCCATAGAGGCTTCTGCGCATATCACAGAAAATTGCAAAGGACCACAAGAACAGTCCACAGTAGAAACCTGAGCCTGTTATTGAATGCCTTTCTGAATGTGAACATTTCAACAAACTTCATAAACAAGCTCAGTGAACTGGCTGTGCAAACTTCTCTGTTCAGAGATCCACAAAGAGTAGCGAAAAGGCTCTGCTCCATTCTTTCAAAAGCTGTTGCGGCCAGAGCAGAACCTCACTTGAAGATGCTTTCAGGGGGGTCATATGGAAGAAGGAGCACTTTGTTTGTATAAGTAGAAATGTTTAGTTTCCATCATATTTTGAAATGAAAAACCTTGAAAGTGTTTCAATAGGAACTGCCAAAGGCTCAGAAGGAAAATGGAGACTGAGTGTGCTTCTAAACTGTCCTCTGCCTTCCTCCTTCTACTTGCTGCTTAAGCTGAAACACAGAGTCAGGTTCTTTGCTGGATCATTCTACTATCAGTGCAGAGTACCTTTGGTATAAATGGTTCTGTGAGTTGGGAATTGATTACAGGATCTGCCAGGATCCATCACTTTCTGTACTTGGCTTTGCAGGGACAATGGGAGAACATGAGTTCTAAATGAGTACCTAAAACCTTTATTGGCATAATACATCCATGCACGCAATACAGTCACATCCAAATTCAGATGGGGAGAAGAGGAAAGCAAGTTTAGCACTTGTGATAAGTTTTGGGAGAGATCTTAATGACAATAAGTAGTAACTCAGCTACTAGATTGGTGATAGATGTCGAAAAGTCACTCAAGAGTATTGGCAAAGGATCAGAGAGAGAGGTGGGGAGGGAGGAAAGAAGCGGTCCCAGAAGTCTATTATGAGGGGCAGAGTGAGCTGGACATCGTAGTAAGATATGGTCCAGAGAGTCTAGTTCAAGGGCACAAAAATGGCAAAGTCTGTTGAGACATGGAGTTTTAGTGAATCTTCCAAAATGGGCTGCAGATGGGAAAATATTCAGCCTTGCGAGCATGAAAGCTCGTCTTTTTTGGGGGTTGCATAGATGATTGAAATAATTTGTAGGGCGGCCAAGGGAAGGGGATAAACCAAAGGCAAGAGGAGAACAGACGGGATTCAACTGGGAAAATAGAGTTGCATATTCGGAGTCATAGAGCTTAGCCTTGATAGTTTGGTATGCTGTGTGGATGTTCATGTCGGCTAGAATTTCGACAGAGAGGGATAGAGAGGACAGTTTGGCTTCTATAAAACGGAACCAGCTAGAAGTGAAAGGGTCCTTTAATAGATCTTGAAGGATAGAGTCAGAAGAGATTGAAAGGTGAATTCTAAGCCAGAACTTAAAAGTGATGGTCCAAGCTAGGGTGGAAGGTAAATGGATGCCCAATTCTAGGATGATGGTAGAGAGCCTGATAAGATTGGGGATCCCAAGGAATTTCCTGAGGAAAGAGGCAGCCACCTTATCAATTTCGGAGTTTGCCGCCTTGATCCAAATTGGGGCTCCATAGAGTAGTTGGGAGAATGTTTTGGAGTAGAGAATTGGGAGAACATTATAGCTTTTGTATTTTCCCATTTTGGTGCCATTAGAACATGACTGAACACACCTGGGATGTGCAGCCTCCCTTCCAGGATGTGCTTGTTTAACCTGAGGCAGTGCTTTGAATGGGATGTGCCTCAATGTCAGTAGCAGGTGTGCATTCTGGTGCTTACATCAGATAGAGTTTGAGCAAGATGTTGAACGTTGTGATGGCAAAGGGCTGGGCTAGATGTCCCTTGTGGCAGCTGCAGTAACTTTTTGCCGTTTGCTCAGTGCATTGAACGCCCAAGTGTCTGAAAAAGAAGCATTCTTGCTGCCAGCAGTGTGTCAACAAGCATGCCGCTCCGGTAGATGGCAGCAAAGAGCCAGCCAAGAAAGGTAGCTCGAACTTTTAACATCTTGTCTCTTCCACAGTTTGTTTGACAGCGGCATCAACTGGGGCCGTGTGATAGCGCTGCTGGGCTTTGGCTATCGGATGGCAATCCACGTCTACCAGCACGGGGTGACGGGCTTCCTGAGGAGAATCGCCCGCTACATTGCGGAATTTATGCTTCGCAACCGCATTGCCCAGTGGATTGCTCAGCAGGGAGGATGGGTAAGTGAGCCTAAGAACCATCATGAATGAGCCTAAAAAACAAAGCACCTTGGATTTCTCCTAACATGAAAGTGTGTTTGCCGTAGTCTTAGGGGGGTTGTGAGGAGAGGTCTCCACTGTGTCGTCTCCCCTTTTGCTGGTCAATGGAAGGGCAACTCTGCCCATTTTGAATGGCTCCTCCGTGGCCTTTTCTCTGACTGTCCAGCTGGCATCTCAGCCTCCTCTCCTAAAGTGGCGGCACTGGTGTATTTGGTGTCATTGGCCAGTGGCTGGCTGGCGCTCTCTCTCTCTCTCTCTCTCTCTCTCTCTCTCTCAGCTTCCACTTCTGCCCCTTGGGAACTTCTCTGCACCAGTGTCCAAAAGCTCCCTCTCTTTTAGTAGGGGCAGACACACACCCCTTTGGACCGCTGTTCCCTATAAGCTTTGTGGCTGCAAAGCTTCAACTCCGTTACAGAACTGTTCCATGCAGCTCGGAGTGTTGCATCACCAGAAGTCTAGACGCGCTGAGGAGCTGCTGCGTAGCCGGCTGAGGGGAATATTGCTTCACACGCTACACTTTTCCTCCATAGAAACTAGGAGTGTGAGTGTGTCTCAATCCTTCATGGGTGTAGTTCATGCGTATATTTGTGCTAAGGAGCGACAGTTGGCCATAGATTCCCAGAACATGTGCAGTGGCTATATAAGCAGCAAAACAACATGGATAGGGACTGTCATGTAAGAAATGTAACCATGAGTTTCATCCATTTTGCTCCCCGTGCTTTACGACACTTATGTTTGAAATACATGGATGCCTGCGTACATCTAGTGCAGTGGTTCCCAAACCAGGGGTCATGAGCCAAACAAGGTCACAGGAAGCACTGTCCCACAGGAAGCATCTGCACAGCTGGAATCGAAGCCCCTTGAGCATTGGATTGGTGCTCCAGAGCATTTTTAAAAATAAATAAATAAATAATGCGTACCAACTCCATAGGTCACTGGACTGGAAGGAAAACAGTATTTTCTGGAACTTTAATATGCATGACTATTCCCAAGGGAAGATGTGTGAATGCAGTCTTATGTCAGAGACAGACACAGTGATTATGGCACAACATTTTTCAGACCTTTTGGCACAGGTTCATCTTACAGGGATGCCCCCTTTCTACCCAAACTGTGTCCTGAGAAACGGTCTGAATTTTGAAATGTAATGCTACCCTTGTCTCCCACTAGGTGGCAGCACTGAATTTAAGCAACGTTTACTTGAAATACGTGCTCCTTGTGGCAGCCGTGATCTTGCTGGGCCAGTTTGTGGCACGCCGCTTCTTCAGCAAGTGACAGGAAAGTGCTGCTCTGTGGTGATGCTTCTAAAGAAAGAAGGGTTTGAGGAAACAACCAAAGGAAACTGAACCAGCTTCTATTTCAACATGGCGCCAGTTTATTCACCATCCACAGCGGAGATGCCAAAGCAGAACATCCACAGCGTAGTATTAATGGAAAGGTGGAACCAAGCGTGGAACAGGATTTATTACTTCAAGAGGCCACAGGGCCCAGTGGCTATTTGGTGAGAAACAGCAAGATAGCGGCATTCACAAATGTGGTGAAAAAACGAAGGATGTCTTGTCTGCAGGAAGTCTCTTGAGAGGAGCAAATCCTTTTCCAGGACAATCTCAGGGCCAGTTTTTCATCCCTGTGGAATGCGAAGCTCGAGCGGCATGTGGCATTGTAGCAGCTTCTTCAGCGCATGCGTCCTTGAATCTGTTCTTCCTACTTCCCAGTGCTGAAGTAATCCTGTGGCAGTCACCTGATGGTGATCATGTGGGTTTACCCACCTCCCCTGGATTTACCTGAGGATCATCTGCGTGATTACCACACTCTTAACCTGTGGATGCAAATCCAGATATCGCATATTCCATAAGGGGAAAAGGATAATGTTGTCAGGTGTGGGCCTCAGGGCCTCTCCAGATTATCTGAGGGGTATTTCCCAGGCATGGTACAGACCTCAGTGTTTCTCCATGGCTCTCTCTTCCATCACTTTACTTGCGTTAATTATTCCGCAAATGATCCTTGTCCCTCTGTTGCTCAGCAGAAAGGGCCCGCCATTGCTAAAATGACCTTTCTTCTGTTCCATCCACTCAGAGGCTACCATTCCATTTCCAGTACGCTTCATCCCCACTCTATTCTCTGCACATTTCAACACTGTTAGTTAGCAGTTGTTGGGGAGGGTGGGAGAGGAATTTTTTTTCCCACAACTGGGAACCGCAAGTTGAGATTTGGGTTTTTTCCCCTTGAAATTTACCCTTGATAATCACTATCTAAAAGTTAATTGGCTTTACAGAAATGATAACAAAAAGTGATTTGGATCTTTGCTTCCCCCTCCCCCCCAAAAATATGGGTACAATCCTGCCACGTTAAGCATATTTGAGAGTATGATCCTGTAGCCTGTGCATGCATAGGCAGTAAGTCCCACTGGATTCAGTGAGACACTTCTGAGTAAACATGCATTAAAACCAGGTCGTAGTGCTTTCCCCACCTGTTGAAATAGTGGGAATTTAGAACTGCTTCACTTTGGCTGGATCCTGCTTATCAGTGGCAGCTCTTCTTTGCTATTCCATCATGCATTGCAGTGGAAATACAGCATCCCAGGCAGTGGGGGGGGTGAACATGTGGAGCAAGAGCATCTCTAATTCTAAAAACTTCCGTTTATTGAAATTTCCTTCAAGGGGATAAATGCCCATTTACCCCAAGGAGACTTCCAACAGCCAAGAATCCCCCATGGAATGTAGCATAGCCTTTGCTGGCACCGCTGCATCAGGTCGTGGGGATTTAGGATTGGGCTGGTAATCTACGTGCCACTACTCCTTTTTATATGTTATTGCCAGCATCTAAAGGTGTTTCTCTAACTTACTTTCCCTGAGATCCGTTCACAAGAAGTGTCCTTGAAAGTAAGTCCTCTTGTGTCTCAGTTGCACATGCTAGCAGTAACTTAAGCATTAGATTGAGTTAGAAGTCGAGAGTAAAGCCATTCGGGAAACTTTCAGACAAGTTCTTTGTGCTGCTCCGTAAAATGGGAGTTGGGTCTGCATCTCACCTAGACAACACAGATGAATGTTTGAAGCTGCCTTCAACCGAGAAGGACCATGGTTCCATCTCTGTCGGTCAGGGAGGAACGGAGCCCTGAGTGCGCCCATGGCAGGACGACGAAACCGCGCCCCCAGCATGTCACCACGCCCCGTGCGTCACCCAGCCATGCCTCCCTGCGCCCGGAATAGCTCCATTTTGGAGAGGAACAGACACCAGGGAGGGTGGGCGGGCCAAAGAGCGTGCGGGTGACTCCGCGGACTCCGCACAATGGCACCCCGCTGCTGCCGGCGCCCATGGCTCGCGCCATCCCAGGCTATACCCTTCCTCTGCCTCTGCTATCGGTACAGGTCAGTCTTCCTTATCCATAGGTGCGGGACCCCAGATCTGACCCAGTGCAGGTCAGGAGGGTTTCGTGGATCTCTCAGATGTGACTGGAAGAGTCTTCTTCTTGTGTCAGGAGGGAAGCCTTTTGAGGCTACCGATACAGTGTACCAAATACAGTGTACCAAAATGGCACATAGGGAGGGACGCTGATACTTTCTTAGAGGCCATTTAGTGTTTGTATCATAGACATTTTCGGGAATGCCAAGGCTTTTTGTTACTGGATCTGTTCAGATGATACTTGCCTGGACCAACCTGGAGGAGCACACTCTGAAAACCCACACCCTCTCCCCCTCCAGCAACCTGGAGAGCAGTTGCTTAATATAAGCACTGCAATGGGAAGGTGGTGTCCCAACTATTTGAATTATGCATGGAGGGGCAGGTCAGATGAACTGTGACCTCACGCTTAAGTAGTTGGTCCTTTGCATGCCAGGAATGGCAGTGGGGCTGGTCTCACCACATGGCGTGGGTCAGCTTGCCTAAGTGTAATCAGAACCAGCCCAAAGTGATTGATAGAGTTGCCACTTGCACACTAGGGTTGCTACTCCCAGTAGAACTCTTAAGTTGAGCAAGTGTGGCTTTCCCACTCTTCACCCCTTGCCAATCCATACCACTGTTGTGTTGCTGAACAAGAGGCAAAGACAGAGCAGCCCACTTGCAGCCACGTCAGCCCGGAGAGAAGTGGAATCTGTTGTCAGGGGCTGGTGCTCCCCTATGGCGGTAGATCGAAGAAGGCTGCTGGCAGCCTGGTGCCCTCAATGCAGCCTCTGACCGTAGCACTGACCCTGCCATCCTGAAGGGGTGATGTGGGGTAGTCTCTTCGAAGGTGCACCTGGTATGCATCTAACACAGCATCCAGGCCCTGGAGGGAGAGCAGGAGATGGTGCAGGCTAGTAGTGAGGCATAAAAGCCTCTCCACTGGCCAGTTATAAGGCTGGTAGGCCAGGAGGGAGATGGAAAGCAAGCAGTGACTTTCCTGCTTCCTAGGAGCCATTGCAGAGGTCCTGTAAGCCGTGTGACCTTGGCCTAGCAGAATACCCAGTAGAGGAGGGCCTGAGCAACACCCTTCCTGCTCTGTCCAATAGAGGGCGTCACTGTCGTTCAGTACCAGCCCAATACTAACCTACGCTGGAGTAGGCCGGCCTGCTGGCCTGCACTGTAGCCAACACAAGTTAGGCAGCATCTGGAGCTCATCTTGGGGTAAGAAGATAATTTCCCCTTACCCCGGGGTAAGCCCCAGTCACCCCTTTGGGGCTACTCGGATCTGCACCAGCGAAATCACTGGCACAAATCCAGGCAGCCCAGATCAATGTCGACTGGACCAGGAACGGGGGGTTGGATCCAGCCTGTGATGATCCTGTCTCCACCACCACCCCCTGGGCCTGCCCGCCCAGGGGTCCACGCCTCTCCCTGCACCCTCCCCAGGGCTCCACACCAGCCAAATTCAGCCGGCCTTGAGGGTTGCTCTGGACAGGCAGGCCAGGGCACCACCTCGCACCAACCTAGCCTGCAGTTGAGTGGTGCAGACATGCTTTACATTTGCAACACTCCAGGGGTGCCTGTGCCAGCCTAATGGGTGCTTAGGGTTGTGCCCTTAGCCTCACTGCATTTTGCCATATAGCTGGCATACATACTAGCTAGTTGGAGGCTTTGCTTAGCTAGTTTTTCCAATAGGCTGTAGTTTATTGATTTTCTTTCCCGTGGGAGCAAACTTTGTATGATATCAGTGCATCTGACATGGAATCCCTTTGCATTGCTGAGGATTCTGGAGCATATTCAGAGGCACTGACTCAGCTCACACAGGGCCCTGTCGGACCTTTCATCTCACATCAGCTTCGTACATGTGTTGGTGCTTTGAAGACACCACCACACTGCATTGCATTGCATTGCATTGCAGGAGGAGATGATGGTAAAGGCAGGACCAGCATCTTACCAACACGTTGCTTTCTCCCTGCAACATGTGAAGGCCACACAGGTCAGCCCCAGTTGCTAGGAGCTGGTCCACTGCGTTTGAATTCTCCCAACTAGCAGTTAATTTCTCCTGACCCATTTCACAGGCATTAATTGGCGCTCGGGCAGACACCCCCAATCCAGCAATATCCTTAGAGGATTCTTGAAGCCTTCCAACCTGAGCCGTGGGAGCCGTGGCTCCTCCAGGACACTGCAAACACTCCTGATGACACTCGTGGCATCTCCGAGTCCAGATCCTTGAAAGGCTAGCACAGCACTACTCCAAACAGGAGCCATGCAACAATGGGAACTGCATGAGCCACTGGGCAAGTCTTTGGGGGTGAGGGTTTTGTTGAACGTATGTACTTGAAGCCATAATGTAGCTGTGTATTGACTTTCCTTACTTTGTGTTATATTTAAAAGACAACTTTGTTCTGTACATCATAGCCAGTCTTAACAACCCCCTTGCCTTCAGGGACTCAAAGGGAATGAAGCCTGCACTTTCCCAACAGCCTAGAGCAGGCACCTCTGAACTATGGCCCGCAGGCCAAATCCGGTGCCTGCTCAAATGCCTCCTCCATGTGAATGGAGCTTACCATTCCGCAGGGAAGCCTCTCCATGTTGCCTCCAGTTGCCCCCAAACATTGCTGGCCAGCTCCTTCCACACTGTGTCCCCCCCATCAGTCTTTGCCCAGATTGCCAGACAGACGCGGCTGGCCAACAACATGTTTGGGGGCATGTTGCTGGCCAACACGGAGACAACACAGAGAAGTTCCCCCATGGAACAATAAGCTCCGTTCAAGCCAGGGACAGCCTTTTTGGGCGCAGCAGTCTCCTGTTTGGAGACTGCCAGTTTAGAGCAGCAGCGGTTCCCGAACTTTTGAGTGCCTCAACCCCCTCTATGGTGGGTCACAACCCAGTCCTTAATGCTTTGTGTCAAAACCTTTCTAGGAGCTGCTGGAGTCCACTTCTGGTTCTCAACGGGCCCACAACTCACTCCATTGGACTCCGCAGGTCCTACCAGAAGCATCCAGAAGTCACAGACACAAAATGGAAGTAAACCGGAAGTCACTCCTGGGAGGTGTTCTGGACCTGTTTTGCAGAGGCCAATTGAGGGGTCGCAGGCCTGGCGTGATCTGGAAGTGGCCTCCAGAATATCCCAGAAAGGCTATATGGTGTAATATTGAGCATTGGGTTGAGTTGTGCCCCACAGTTGGGGAACCGCTGGTCTAAACATGCACCAAAATATCTGCAGAGCATCTTTTCAGGACCTTGTTTACCTAACTCCAGAGGCAACTGCAGGAAATGGGAATCTCCAGAAGAAGAGAAGTGGCTCCAAGTGGAGAAAAGAAGCACAATCTTAAACCACACATTTTGACATGGTGACAGTGGGATACAGTGAAGGGTTTGGAGAACTGTTTCCTGAAGGATTGTTTCCTGGGGAGAAAGGGACCTCTGCTCTGCCTTCCATTAAGCATTGCTTTGTAACAACACTGCAGTGCAGCATTTTACAATAATACACACAGTTGGCAGCCCTGCTGTTGGATGCGGGTAAATAAGGTCTGCTCCATGTGCATAAAATTAGTTGCATGTCAGGCAAAAAGAAATCATGTTCCGTTCTACCTCCCATTGAAGAAGAAAGGAAGTGACTCTCCATGGGGGTCACAGTGGTGCTAATGCCCCTGGACATGTGCAGAAAGCGCTTGATTGACTCGCATCCTAAGTGAGCCATCAAGTGTTCGTTGTATGACATATCCATGGGGAATGCACTGGGTTGTTTTTCTGGAACGTGGCAACGTTATATGTACTGTAAAAAAAGAAAAGTTGTACAGTACACACTGTTGGCACTAAAATATTAAATAGCAGTTGCTGTAATATATGTTGCAAAATAAAAGTTATGTGCACATTCTGGTGGGTCTGAGTTTCCACTGTTTGAGTGGTCTGAATGTGGGGCATTGTTTAACATTGGGGGAGGGGTGTTTAACGGCACAAGCCTATGCATATCTTTCTGCTTCAGGTGAGCCCCATTTTCAATTTAGGATGGCAGAGCAGGAGAAGTTGGTTTTTCATGGTTCTACATTTGCTTGGAAAGACTCTTTTTGAAGCCTCCTTTCTTAGTTGTACAGCAAGTGGCATGGTTTGTGGGGTTCTACCATGCAGCCACCATGATAAAGCAACCACAGTGTTGGGGGAGACCATCCGTCCAATCTCTGCTCAGTCATGACCCCCCCTAGGTGGCCTTTGACATTGCCAAATCCAGCTGATGGTGTGAAAGAGTATTGCACAAGTTTAGTATTGCTGAAGTCTCTTAAAGAATTCCCGCTAACAAATTCCTGGGAGCACTGTCTGAATTCAGACTGGTGTGGCACTGACAACAGCTGTGCTCTGTTGGGTAACGTCAAATGGCTGCGCCACAGGCCAACCTGTCCACGGCTACCACATGTTAAAGAGATTGCCCAGGCTCCCATTCTGCTCCTCAAACTGGCAGGAGCAGGATTTGGCTGGACAAAAGAAATAGTGGTGGAAATGCCACATCATCCTTGGACCATGGGTTGGAACACTAGCCCGCCTAGTGCAATGTGGTCCTCTCTGACTGGTAGTGGCTATCAAGGTCCAAGCAGAGGCCCGAGTATCTGCTACTGGAAAGCCTTTCAACTGGCGATGCCAGGGATTGATCCTGGGAGCATCTGCACACAAAATATGGGCTCCGTCACTGAACTGTGCCCTCCTCTGAACTAGATGCAGCTTCTGAACTGTCTCTGAAGGCAGCTCCAAATGAGCGCACTGGTAACCTCATGTATTAACTGATACAAAGCATGGATGACTAAGGCCAGATGCTTCTCAGAGAGAAGTAGGTGCAGCTGCCTTACCAGCCTAAGGCAGTCTTAACCACCATCATCGCCTAAGAATAAACCCACAGAGAGTACGGGCATTGTGCAAGAGTCGGCGACAATAGGTGCATTAACGTTTTATTTCACCTGCAGTTTTTTCCTGCTCTAGGGAGGAGAACCGTGTTCTTTCACATTGCCATATTTGATGAGTAAAAGCAATCAGACAGTGGAAGTGTAAAGCAATTAATGGAGAAGGGGAACAGGCAATTAACCAGCATGGCCATAAAAGTAGTGTTGGAAAACCCTAAGTGACAACATAGTCTTAAGTGTTAAGAGATTTTTTATGGGAAACTGTCACTGCTGCCATCCTGGTGAACAGTTGCTCCATGTGTGATGAAAATGCCAGGCCTGGTCCACTATGTTGCTTGCATATCTTTGCTACCCACAGGAACAACTCAGGACCTGGTAGGACATTGTTGGGGCAGGTCTGCTGTATCCAGTTATTTTCGTATGCACGGAATTCATAGCCAAGAATAGACATTCCAAATTCCACCATCCACTCAGACTGCACCAACCGCCATTCCTGTGTGGGAAAAAAAAACCCTGAACTATGCTGGATACTTGCGTGACCAAAAGTACAGCAGGTTGCACAGACTTTCTAAATCACCTGACCCTCATTGCATGCATGCCAAGCCTAGGTGCCAGCTTGCACCAATCACGCCCACTGATGCTATTTGGCGTGAAGAGAATCTGCAGCTGCTCAAAGAGCTCAGGGGGATTCTGAAACACAAACGAATGCATCTCAATGGCATTCTAAGCATTAACTCAGAGGTGGGCAGACTAAGACCCACTGGCCAAATCTGGCCCATGAGAGTCTCCAACCCAGCCCTCCAGTTGTGCTTTGACTCCAGCTCCAATCTAAAGCTCTATGCTGGAGCTGGTGGCAGTCTATGCTTCTGCCTATGGAAGTGGTCTGAGGCAGCAGAGGGTGTGTGCGCGTGTGTTTGTGGCAGTTCTGGACCCAGCCAAGGGGCTGCCCCGGGGCAAGGAGCGAGGAGTGCCAGCTCCCCACCACCACCCCATGCAATGCCAGGCTCCATTTTGCAGCCATACAAGGGCAGGTGGGCAGGCCAAATGCCGATCCTGCGGCTCACCTCTGTGAGATTGGTAGGACCGCCACTGGTGTCTGGGAAGTTCTTTTGCTGCACAGTGTTTCTATCTCTTGCTCAGGATAGCCTCTTGTTCTTCCTTTCAATCAGCATGACAGTTCCTGTCAACAATACTGCTGAGTCCTGTTTCCTTCCTTCACGCCCCCTTGAAATGTGGTTGCCCTACCTTCCCTCTCCCTTAATGACTATGGCAATTTGCCCCAAAGAAAGTGTGTGGGATGGGAACGTGGACTTGAAGGCTGGATGAATTGCTAAATGATAAGAACCTGGAGATAGATGAAGAATTATTCTAGAGTTTAAAATTTCCTGTGAGTGCTCACCATACAGAAAACATGGCTTCACTTATCTTGAGAGGCTAAGAATAGATAAAAGACCCGTCGGTCCGTGACTCTGCAAAGGAAGTTGTTACTACTGTGAACTGAGACAGTGACCGCGATCCAATCCCTTGTACAAATTCTAAAACCAAAAAGAAAACCTGGCTTTGACCCCAAAGCTTGAAACAATGAGTTAAACCGCAGCAAACAAGGGTCACTTGTAACCATCTAGAAATAACATTGCTGAGCCCATGTCAAGGTAGGAAATGAAGAAATACACACTGAGATTTAAGTGAGGTCATAGTCTATTCTTAATCACACTGACTCAGAGCAGGTCTAGTTGGGGTCCAGAAAAAGCTACACACAGAGAATGCTACCAACTGCACCTGCCACCCCGGAACACTCTCTTCTTCATCATTCCGTGAAAGGGTATATTGTAACAAAAGATAAACGACCCTCATAAAAATGGCAGCTGTCTCAGTAACCCATTGGGCCTTATAATCCAAGACAGTCTCTCAGTCTGGTTTGCAAAACCAACAACCATCAAGAAAAATTAGAAGTTTGCACATTGACCTTTAAACAAAGATAATTTTGACGGGGCCAAATACAAGCACCAGCCTTCATTGTTAGCAGGAAGCTCTGCAATGAACCTGGCATCAAATTAACCACCATCAGATAATCCCATAAGGCAGTGGTTCCCAAACTTTTTTTGAATGACAGCTCCCTAACTCTACTGGGCCATTGGACATGATTCGCCATTAGGGCTACAGTGCTATACATTGTATAGAGCATCAGGTTTTTCACAAGAATTCTGGGGCTCCCCTGAGTGGGTTCTGTCACACCCAGGGGGAGCCACAGCTCACAGTTGAGGCACCACTGTCATAAGGGATTTTAAAACTGGCATTCCTAGCAGGCAAGTATGGGGTGTCCAACATTGTGTCCAAGAGCATTTCCACATGGTAGCAACCTGTGATCTTGGTATATGGTCTTGCACAAGGAGCAATGGGAAACTAGAGCCTGATTTCAGAAACACCAGGTAGGAAAGAAGAGCACACCTGCAAGGCATGGCATACCGTCAGAGGCTGCTACAAGTGCAACATTAACATGCTAGCACAGTGGATACCCAGGTTACAGATCCCAGTCATGCAAGCACGATGGGGAAGAATCTGGCAGATCCCAAACTAACACCAAGGAGCCCTTCTCTGTGCACCCCAAGAATATTGCTGTGAAAACTATGAACACAACCAAGGAAAGAAATGGAAAAGAATCCCTCTCTGGCACACACCAAACAATTTCAGGGTCATCAATATTTCAGTTCTTTGTCTCTTCTGTACTCTTTCTGTACAAAGAGACTTTGTCTCTTAAGTACACTACCCCATCATCAGTGCTCTTCTGATTGTTCTAGGCTGATTTCTTAAATGCTTTCCCCCAAGCTTGGAAACAGTGCCTCTGTGGGGAAATGGAAAAGAATATTACAGGGTGCAAACACTAATAACATCATTCCTTTCATCATGTACACTTCCTTCCTTCCTTCCTTCATGCACAGTTGGACATCATTCCTTCCATCATGTACAGTTGTGCCTCGTTATCCACTGGGGTTCTGTTCTGGAACCCCCAGTGGATACCAAAATCAGTGGATACTGAAATTAATGGGAAAATAGCTTTAAAGACCCACTTCCACGGTTGCCCTAGAATGCATTGCTAGAGGCACTATTCCACATTCAGTCACTAGATGGGGTGAATAATGAAATCTAATGGAAGGTAGCAAATGGGATTTTGCCCCCCCCTTTTCCTTGTTACAAAGCATTTAAAGATGGATCCTGTTATCAGTGGTGAGTCAGTGGATGCCGAGGTCCCAATGTATAAACATCTACTGTCTCCACTAGCTAAGCTCTCTCCAGGTTTACTTTGGTCAGCCCATGAGCACTAGTCATGTCTGGAGTTGTCATCATACTGAGATGATATTTTCCTCTATTAGTCTGATTGCCAAGTGGGGGAGGGAAGAAAATAAATTCTCCTCCCCTGTGGTAGTTCTTGATTCATTTGCTTGAGTCACTTGGAGCTGTTCGCTCTGCATGGGAACATTTTCCACAAGGCCCTATTGGCTCTGTTTATGGCACACTGCGATCTCGATGGCAGATTTATTGGTTTGAAGCCAGTGGGCAAATTGGCAGAACATTGAACCACACAGCCTTGTTGTTCCTTCTAATTGAATGACTCCATGAATCAAATATCTCCCCCTGTTCCTAAAGTTAATCTGCCCCGGAAAGGACATCACGCCTTGTAGACTCCTTGGGGCATCACAATTGGCCTAAGACTGCCAGCAGGAGTCCACACATGGGCTACACATGAAACCAGAGGGACCTACCAGGCAAAAATATTCCCTTTCCCAAAGAAGTTATGGTACCTGCTGTACTGCAATAGCACTAATCATCTGTAGTATCTCCAGTATCACACAATGAAAGATGGGTGGAACCTATTCAGTGATAACTTTGCTGCCTAGGGAGATAGGTCTTTTTTGTTAAAAAGAGATGCATTTGTTAAAAAATAAGCTGCAGGTGGTGTGCCCTGGAGAGGGTGGACACAACTACTGAAATAAAATTAAAACCAGGAAGTTGAGGCATCTTCAAACAGTCATGATTCAAATGATTCAGAGGGACTTGTGCCCTGCCTTGCACTAATGTCAAAAACCACCACTAGCTCATCACTAACATACCTAATTCTGTGCCATATAATCTTTACTGACAATTCACACCACAAAAGAAAATTACTGATAAATAGTGATTCCCCCCTATGGCAATGCCTGCTCTCATTTGGCCTCTTGTTTGGTACCACTGTGTCAACGTGGGGGGGGGGGGCTGGGTTCTTGTTTCCCGCTACGCTTTTGTGTTAAATGGGTTTAGGATATGACAGATGTGCTGATGTGACAGTACGTCAGCACAATTTTGGCATAGAGTTGCACTGTAAATCAGCATCTCCTATTACTGTACTGCAGTTCTTGCGGCAGTTCTTGTACTGATTACACCCATTTCACAGACTATGTTGGATGATAACTTCCAGAGAGGTACTTGTATTCATCTGTTGCAGCAATGTTGTGTGATGTGGTTTGCTCACTCCAGATCTTTGCTGTAACAGGAACTGTAATGGAATCCAGATGCACATTTTCAAATTAATACATACATTTCAGTTACTACTTCAAAGTGACAGCTGCATGCAGATGGCACTTAATGGCACTTAAAAGAGGCTCTGTAGAATCACATCAGCTGGGCAGCCGCTCCTTAAAACAACTGCCTTCTGCAAAATAATTTTCTGCAGTGGCATTTGGGTGCAATAAAACATAACACTAATTCTGTGCTACAGCAATAGTCTTAAATTCCATTTGGACACATCAGACCTGTTTGGGGCTATAAAAATTAGATAACCATCCCTACTCAAAGTGAATGAATCTATAATGCTTTGTGCATTGCAGGCAAACCCCTAATGGAAATTGATGTCTAGCTTTTATTTGCGTTCCACATGCATTTGGAATGCCATTATTTATTCCAGTTTCAAGCGGCTTTGGCTCACTTTGGCTGAGAGGTGCTCCCCTGTGCATCTGGTTAATGAAAGTGTTGCTGCAAAAAACACCAGTAATTAAACTGCAAATGCAACAGCTCCGATGCGTAGGCACCCAGAGTTTAGTACTCAAAGGGCCCATTTCAAACGCACCCTAAAGGTTGCGTTTCCTTACAAGGAAAGGCTACAACATTTTGGGGATTTTAACTCAGGGGGAAAAGGTGATTAACAGGGAACATAACTGCTGCTTATAAAATTATGCACGGTATGGTAGGAGATTTGTTTTTTGTTCCCTTTCTCACAATACTAGAACCACGGGTGTGTCCAATGGAATTGATTGGCAGGTTAAGGAGTGCTGCTTCTTCACACAGCACATAATTAGGGCCCCATATAGCGGGCATAGTGCAGGTGGTACGAGCGTTCTGCCCGCACTTCTGCTGTGAAGGCGCTGTAGAGCACCTTCACAGTCAGCAGGGAGGCCTCGGGAAGGCCTTACCGCAGGTGACAGGCCAGCATGTGTCCCCCATCACCTCCCAGAGGCAACAACTCAAGCCAGCAAGTAGTAAGTGTCCTGGTTGCTGGCACTGCTCGCTTTCTGGCTGGGGAAGGAGGGCAGAAATCGGCAGGGGGAGGGGTGGAACAAGGGTGGGACCGGCAGCAGCCTTCACCGCTGGAGCCTATCATGCTTCATGGCCCAACATGAGAAGGCCCTCTCTTCTGAGCCAGCAAAATAGCCAGCGCAGACGCAAAGAGCCCCACAGGCAGCCCTACACCCTTACTTGGGGGAAGGGGATGAATGTCCCCTTCCCCCGAGGAGCCTCTGGCGCCTGCCTGGGGCTGGTAGGATGCAGCCTCCTAGAGGTGCACAGGTAGCTAAGGACTGGGCAGCCCATCTGTGGAGGTTGTTATCATGAGGTTGCCTGAAGTGGCTGCTTCAAGCAGTAGGTTGAGGGAGCAATGAATTGACAAGTCCTGCTCCACCCCACATCTGTGCTCCAGCCCCGCCACCCACCCAGCTTTCTAATCATTCTCACTCACTGAGAGCAACAGGGCAGGAGATGGGGCAATGCAGCACAACCTACTTCTCTTTTCTTCCTGCACTGCAATCTGGCTTTGATCGACCACTTTAGTGAGCAATAAGGACAGCTTCTTTCCCAAGGACTCCCTGCAAGACAGGATGTAGCTCATATTATTAAATTACATGTGCATTTGCATAGGAGTAAATTTTTTAGATGACCATGGCACTTTTAGATGCCTAAACATGCAGAGGCTCCCATTCCAATATACATTTCGTATTTATTTTGGATTAAAAAAAAAATCCCAGTTTTCAAATGCTTCATACATTTGTTTTAAAAGGATTGCAATCCACTCTAACTAACTGGGATGAAATGAACTAGAGATATTGCCATGAAGTTTTGTAAGTTTTAAAATAGAAAGAAGTGGCAGGTGAAGAAAACACACTAATGAAAAAAAGATTATCTAGATCAGTGTTTCTCAAACTGTGAATCGAGACCCACTTGGTGCGTTGTGACCTGATGTCAGGTGGGTTGCGGAAAGCTGGGAACAGCCGCCTTGGAAGCTGCAGACCTTACTCTGGCTATATTCCTTTTGTGAATAGTTTGAATTTTCAAGTGTGGGTTTTTAAAATTCTGTTTTTAGTTCAGTGCTTTTTTTACATAATATTTTGTCCTAATCTTGCTTTCTGTCAGGGATGTTTCATGGTTGTGCAACTGCTGCAGTCCAAGAATGCCAGGTTGCATTCCAGGAGTGTCATCTCATTACTTCACAATGACAGCACTTCCTGCTTGATCAGTGGCGTTTCTACAGGGATGACAAAGCTCTAAGTTTTGCAAGAAGCCTGACCTTGCAGTGGCAATCACTCCTCTCCTGCACGGTTTTAGCCAATCTTGGCGTGGCTTACTGGCTACAGCAGCAAGGGAGAGGAGGGATTTACACAACAGGGTAAGGCTTCTTGCAAAACTTAGAGCTTTGCCATCCCTGTAGAAACGCCTCTGTGCTTGATGATGTCATTTCTGGTCATGCCATTACCTCCGGTAGGTCCCAACACGAATGCCGTTCTTAAAAAGTGGGTTCCGGTTCAAAAAGTTTAAGAACCGTTGATTTAGAAGTTTGTTATGTCGCACTTAATGGGGCGGGGCAGTGCGGGGGGGAAGACACGAGGATCGCTTGCTTTTAAAAATGTACTGTTACACCACAGAGAGCGACAAACGCCCCTCTGCGCCAGAGCTGTCGCTTTGTGCTCCCTTCCATGCTCCCTT
>JAJKFI010000052.1:980935-1058922 GCA_029204185.1 Lerista edwardsae | reverse complement strand
TCCATGTTGGTTTACAGTAATCTATTGCCAGTTTTGTATTAGTGTTCGAAGCAGGAGTGTTGCAAATATGATGTAAGGCATGCTTGCGAGCTGGCTGGGCTGGCACAGGGATGCCCGCTGGCCTATGGAGGCCAAATCCAGCTTGCTGTGAGTGCTAGCAGGGATGGAGTTGGGGAGGGTGGAGGGAGGGCAGATTGGGGCAAGGGGAAGGTCGACGGAGGGTGAACCCATAGGCTGGCCTAGGGGGTGGGTGGGACTGGCTTCTGGCACGTAGGCCAGATCCTAACCCCCAGTCGTGGCTTGGTCAGCCTTACACGGGCACCTCAGATCTGCACTAGCAGTTTCCTGGTGCAGATCTGAGTAGCCCTATTGGGGACGCTGCCATGTGACACAGTTAAGGGGAATACATTCCCCTTATTCCGAGTTGCACTGCAGCCAGCCTGATACAGGGCAGGCATGCTGGCTTCCCTGGTCCAGCACAGGTTAGGATTGGATTGCCTGACACATAAAGCTCCTTTAGATTAGCTACCTAACTGAGGGTGTGTGCCTAACCAACTTTCCAGGACTGACATAGCTATGCCAATGGGACATGTTTGGCATTCTGCCATGGTGTAGTTGTCACAGAGGGCTCCTCAAGGTAAGGGAATGTTTCTTCCTTACTTTGGAGCTGCACTGCCCTTGCCCCAGTGCTGGAAATTTGGTTAGGATTGTGCCCTGAATCATTATTTACCTAGCACCAGAGTTAGAGGATAAAGAATAGCGCTTAGTGTGTGTGTATTCTTTTATTGAAAAGATGATGATGATGATGATGATTGATAATAATAATAATAATAATAATAATAATGAAGAAGAAGAAGAAGAAGAAGAAGAAGAAGAAGAAGAAGAAGAGGAAGAAGAAGTTACACAGCAGGGGCATAAGATGACTGTTCACTGCCTCAAAGGCATCCAAGTTGAAAAACAGAATGAATGGGGTTCCAGATATGGATAAACAGCACATTTCTTTGATGGTATAGGACAAGGATGGCCAACTTGCAGCATGCCACATGCCACTTTTTATGTAGACAATCTTAAGCCTGATACTCCACCTTAATGTCAGCATTTACCACAAGCTAAATAACATTTACCACTTGGAGCTAAACAGAGCTTCCAAGTTCAAGGGTAGTATATCTCCGAGTGCCAGAAGCTACAGAGCAAGAAACACAGGAATGCTGTTGCCTATTAAAGGCTTTACACCTGACTGATGAGACCCAAAGGTGGCCTGCATGGGCCTTTAATCTGGCCCAGCAGGAATCATTCCAAGGTCCATATCAGGTTTATTGCCCTTCTGCACAGCCCAGCCTCCTCTGCCTACCCACCTGCTCGTCCTTAAAAGATCTTTGCTGGGAACTTTTTGTGGATGACTTTCCCAAGGATCTCCACCATGTGGGCCAGCTGGGCTTTGCAGATTAGATCTCATCAGCCATCTTTGTGCTATCCCACTCGGCCCCTACCACCTTCTACTGCCAGCCCCTTTCCTCTTCAGTGCCCCACCAACCTTGCCTTCTTGGGTAAGCGAGTGATCCACCAGTTCCTGAAATGCAGCTCTCCAGCATTTGCTGTATTGGCTTTCTCGTCTGTCCATTATTCTTTTACTGCCTTTCGCCCTGTTTTCCAAACTGAGCAAATCATGCAGGGTAAGCGTGGCCACTCTGAGTGTAACCATTGCAGCAACAGAAACTTGGGGGTGTGCCGTGTAAGGAGTAGCAAAGAAGTCAGGCACACTTTAAACTGTTGCGGTGCTTTCTTTTCAAAAATATATGGGGACTTGCATGCGCCACTGAGAAAGTATCCATGTGCCACTAGTGGCATGCATGCCATGGAGGGAAGGGGGCAAGCTTCAAGTTGCCTATCCATACCTACTTGATGTTTTAGAAGCACCAAGAGGAATGGAGAAGTTATTTGAAACTGTGGCAGCTTTTTTTTCTTTCTGTGGGTGCTGTAACTGCTGCAATCCTAACGTCTAGCTAGGTAAGCCAGGGGGATCTTCTGTTCACTGCCTGTCCAAAGGTGCTGCTCCATGCTACCATTCTGGTTCGCTTCATGGCAAGGCCAGCCCTGCTGGCCAGGCAGCCTGAAGCCTTGATCTGAGTTTAAAAGAACCCTTATCCTTCCTTTCTGGGCTCTTCTTTTCCCTCCTTCCCCTAAACAGAGACAAACTTTTAGCCCTATCTGGAAAATGGAAAACAAGTGCACAAGCATTGTGATGTGTTTGTCCTAAGAACATTTTAATCTGGGAAAACAAGAATACTGACAGGGAAATGTCTCCACCAACCTGAGAAAGATGTTGCCAGGAGTTAAGTCCAAATTTTACCAGTTTCAGCAGAAATTAATTCTGTTAAAGCGGACAGACCATCATCCCTATCTCTTTAATTTCTCCTTTTCATGAAACCACTAGAGCAGTGGTTTTCAACCTTTTTCAGCTTGCGGCCCATTGACAAGGTGCAAAAATTGTCAGGGCACACCAATAGTTTGTTGACAATTGACAAGGTACACCACACTGCCAGCAGGGGGCTCACATCCCCCAGACTAATAAATGTCCCTTCTCCAAATTCCTGTGGCACACTTGTGGACCATTTGGGGCACACCAATGTGCTGTGGTTGAAAATTGCTGCCCAAGAGGGATAACTGGCTTGAAACTCTAAGATATAGGATTAGTATATTTGAGTTAGGAATGAGTTCCTATTGCTCATGTAAAGGCACCTCCTTTTTGTGTCTGTGTCTCCAGTGAATAATTGAGCAGCAGGCTGTAAATGGTGGTATCATTTGCAAGCTTTTCTTTCTCTGTTCTTGGGGCTGAGAAGCCATATCTCTCTCAGCGCAATCTAAACATGTGCTAAAGCTGGCACAAGGTACTTGTGCCGGCCTTTGAATGTCGTAAACGTGCCGTAAACGGATGTGCAAAGGAACACAGCATTGTCCAAGCTCAGAAAATCCTCCGCTGTGTGGAGGGTGGGCTTTCTGAGCTCTGACTATGCTGTGTGCATTTGCAAGCAGCATCAGAGGTCAGAACGGGGATTTCCCCCCCGGGGCCTTTTTAATGCCTTTTAAGGCCATTCTGAAGCCTGCCGAGGTTGCATGTGGCCTTGGCGGACATCAGAAGAGCCCCAAGAGGCGACTAGAGCTGGGCTCCAGTTGCCCTTTGAGGCTTCAGGTTGAGCCAAATCCATGGATTTTAATTAGGCACAACCTGTATTTAGTTAGTAAAGTAATGTTATGCCCATTACTTTTGGTCCCACCCTCCAGGTAGCTATAATTAAGGTGACCAACTGTCCTCCTTTAGGGAGGACAGTCCTCCTTTTGTAAGTTCTGTCCTCCATTGAAAAGTGTCCTTCTTCATGTCCTCCTTTTCAATATTTGAAGACTAATCTGTAAATCTCCGTATTCGATGGATGCCGATCCGATCTGTTGTGTGTGATGTGACGTATTTGTATTTGACATGACAATTCATCAAGGCTCAGTGTAAAGAGCAAACAAGAAAAAGCTAGGCCCTGGCTTGACTTTATTTTGAAAGAATTGTAACACAAGTAGGATTGAGAGAGCTTATTTCATTGGTTGTTTGCAAAAGGAGTGAAGTTATAGCTGGGGTCAGGAATGCAAGGTATTCAGAAAGGTTACATGTAGCTAGTGCTGAAAACAGGAGATGGCCCCTTTACCTTGATAGCTAATTGATTGAGCCTGAGGGGTGTGGCAGCACAACCACCATCAAGACCTTCCAAACTGCAAGACTCCTCCAGATCATCCTCCAAGAAAATCATCAGACCTGATAAAGCTTGCAAACCTGCAGACTTCCCTTTGCAAGACTGGAATTGCTGTTTGAGGAACAAGGTGAACAACTAGGGCCTAGTCAGTGATAGGAGCCTAGTTTTCTTTGTTTTATAAGGTATCTCTGTTAGTTCTAGTATGCTTTCTTAATTGTAACCCTTGTTTATCAAGGGTTTAGCTTTGGTTGTCTTTGGAACCAGATAAGATTCAGTGGCTAAAGTGGCACGCTTACCAAATTTTAAGTTACTCATTGGAAAAAGTCCCTGTAGTTGGGACTTGTTTAGCCTGGGGAATTTAAGGTAAAGAGGAAGTATTCTTAACTTTGGGCCCAGACTAGTAGCAGTGGTTGTGAGCCTTGTTGTGTTTAAGGTCACACGCTGCTGAAAAAATCACAGACCCATAGGGGCCCGGAACTGATTAGAGGGCATATGAGCCTGTGATTTACACTCGGTACAGTGCGGCGAGACGCCATTATGAGATGCATGCGCTCCGCACGGGAGACCTTAAGAGAGCGCGTGTCCTCCTTTTCATTGTAAAAAAGTTGGTCACCTTAATTTAATGGCATGTGCCCTATCAGGGGGGCGGGGGGTTGAGGTGTCCAAAAGGGTTGGGGAAGCCCGCTGCTAGAGCTATTTTAAGTGTTGGGGTTGGGCTATTCACAGTGATGGCAGCGGGTCTCCCCAACCCTTTTGGTCCCCCCTTGACCCCCCCATGTAGGGGGTCCTCACCCCTGTCCCATCCCTGCAGGCACTTAAAATGTCCTCAACCAAGTAGGACTTTGAGCACCACTGCCATATCAAAAACACAGTGTAAGGCACATGATTGTTGCAGACACCCAACACAGTTTTATATGTGTATGGTAAAACAATGCACAACCATCAAACAGACTTTAGATAACTGAACACCTTGGGGGCTCCTTTTGTGAGGAATAAACATTTGGGGCAAAAATCAGAACATCCATGATTTGGGGCAGACAAGCTAAAAGTACTAAAAGGGACCTGAGAGCTTATGAATTGGGACTGGGGGCTCTCAGAAAGACTAAGAACGGGGTATGAAGCCTGTAATTTGGAGCTAATAGCTAACTCAGAGAATAGCTTCGTTCAGTAGAATGATTCATTAACAAGAGAGTAGAAGCTTCAAACATTTGGCAGTGGAAATATTTAGGGAGTAGTACAGAACAAAAGCCGAAGCTCATTTACGCACAGGCAGAAGTAGATAGGTGAAGAAGCAAAAAGTAGATAACACGGGTGTCTCTGCTAACAAGGTAAGCTAATTGGGGGTGAAAAGTTTACAGACGGTTGTAACCAATTGCGCATGCTTAATGAAATAATACATATTAACTTGTACGCCTCTTGAAGCCCAAAAGCTAATTTGAATGCACATGCGATGTCTGCAAGGGTGGGGGTACATATCAAGGGGAAACATGTAGTAGGCGGACGGAAAGGCTGTAACCTCGGAAGTAACTTAGCCAATGGTGAAAACGAGGAGGGGCGCGCACAGAATAGAGTCTGTATAATTTGTGGTTATGTATTGTTTGGGGAGGTGGTTTTACCCCTCCCTTTGCTGCGGTAAAGAACATTCAAACTGCAGTCTCATTCACTCTCTGTGTTGTTTTAGTGCTGAAGGTTTAACCAGGGGGGGTTAAACATCCTCATTTGAAGCACTAGTCTGCTCAGGGGAAGCAGACCCTAGGGTGGGTCAAAGGGACCCTAGTCCGTTCAGGGGGAATGGACAGTGTGCATTCGTTCGAACTTGGTGCTGGATGTCTGACCAGGGAGGTCAGACATCCCCTTTTGAAGCACTGAGGCTTGGCCAGGGGGGCCGGGCCCTCTGAACGATTTGGCACACTGGTGGTGATTGGTCAGTGGGATCAACACACACCTGGTTTGGTCAAGGGGGATCAAACCATTCTTACAGTTTGGTGCAACTGAACATTCTGGTGTCTGGCCAGTGGGGTCAGGCACCTGGCGGGCCAGGGGGCCTTACGTTCCTAACACTTCGCAGTACAGTACTTTATAGCGCTTTTTAAAAAATATATAATTTAAAGATTTTTTAAAAATCTTGTTTTTACACACAAAACTGGCTTGGAAGCCCAAGGTCACGCTGAGGTGGGAAGCATGATGAATACCTGAGCCAATATTTCCCATTCTCAAGTTTTACCGAGTGGCAGTAGTGAAAGGCTGCATCACGGTCCTTCGAGATTTCAAGATCGCAAATAGGTTGTCTTCATTTCTTTCCCCTCTCCCTGAAATAACACCAAGCCATCACGTTGTTCAAGTATATTCATGGTGACAGATTCCACTAGATTTACACATTTGCCTGTCTTCTGAGAATGTTAATGATGATGCTGATCTGTGCTGGCTTTGCTATGCAGCTGAAAAATAGATTGACACCCACTGATTAAGACAGCAGGAGCAAATCTGTGACAAGGGGAAAGGATACTAACATTTCTCTTGCATGGCTTCTTTCTTCTATTGCAGTGCTGGACATGGTACTATCATGTGGAGCAAACCTGTAAAGAGGTATGAGATCTTGTTCATTTGCCCATGAAGTCACTGGAAAAATTCCGAGTGGTGGTGGTAGCTGATGGGTTGAAGACTTGTCCTGCACGTTGCCACTCAGTATCTGTGTTTGTTTGTTTGCCTTGCAGTCGTTATGACTGAGGTGGGAGGTGGAGCAGAGGAACCACTGCCAGCCAACGTATCCAGGGATATGTTTTGTTTTGGTAGCCAGCTGTCCTTTAGAATAAAAAGAGCACATCCCATCTCTAAGTGGGGACAGACAAACAGTATCTTATTTCACTTTTGCTTCTGACCAACTAAATATTTCCTGAGCCAGTGACTGTGAAATTCTTTCTGTCCCCTGCATTTCCTTTACAATCAGAAAAGATCTCACAGAGGTGCAACCCACCTGAACAGACCACAGAAGCATACAAACTGACAAAGGGGCAGCCCTTCAAAACACGATAGTACAGTCCTTCCTGGATTCCACTGTGTTGGATAATTACAGGCCAGCTTTGATCTTTTGTTTCTGGGCAGAGTGATGGCTTCAGAGGGTCCTAGATGAAACATCTGGATCCCTTTCAATTTGGCTTCAGGGCAGAAACAGCCTTGGTCACCCTGATGGATGATCTATTGTACACCAGGGACTACATGGGGGCAGTGCATCCCTGCTGGTCCTGCCTGTCTTCTCAGTGATTTTCAATAACAACTATGGTGTCCTTCTGAGAGTGCAATCCTGGCAGGAGTTGAGCTGATGCAGTGGCTCCCAGGTGTTTTGAATGTGCCGTAAAGCACATTTGCGCCAACTCAGGAGTCGGCTGTGCCAGTGTGGAGGCTTGCACTAGCTCTAGGAGGCCAGATCCAGCCCCAGATTCAGAGAGTTTGTGCCAGCCCCTGCCCCAGTAGTTTGATGCAGGGGGTGGGAGAGGGTAAGAGAGGCAGGAAGTGGCTTTTGGGATGGTGGGACAGCAGACCACGTGGCGAATTGAGCCCAGGAGGGGGGTGGTACCACCTGCGGCAGTCAGCACCGAATCAACCCTCCATCCCTGGCCCAAGCAGCCTTACATGGGCTGCTTAGATTTGCACCAGTGATTTCATTGGCTCAGATCCGAGTAGCTCCTTATGGTTGGCTAGGTTTTGACACAGGGTAAGGGGGGAAAATATCCTCTTACCCCAAGTTGACGTCCAGCCACCTCCTAACCTGTACTAGATACAGCACAGGCCAGTTGGCCTGCCTGTTCCAACACAGGTTAGGATTTTTAGCTGCTCCTTCCCAGCCAAGCTGGAAGTATCTATCTACCCTGATTTGTAGGAAGAGAAATTACTCCACCTGGGATGTTTCTAACATCAGGAGCCATGTACATCAATCAGAATCTACATGAAAGAAAATCCAATTTGAAACATGTCTGTGGACCAGTCTCTTGCTGGGCTGGGAAAGATATTACATGCTGCAAGTCCACTGCGTGGACTGTTCCTTCATGGTCAAATCCTTGTACTTCTCAGTTCTTTCATTTTGTCACTTATTAACATCCACAAAGGGAAAATCAATCAAAAAGACAGGCTTGTTATGCTGCACAAGTTTGCAGACTCTGGCACTACCTTAAGCCCTGCACACTACACAACTTTTGTGGTTTCTTCTCTGAACCAGGCCTAGCCTATGGCACTCTGTCTGTATATATGCAGAGCACTGCCCTAGAAGGAGCTTGCAGCAGCTGGGAAAGAGATAGAATCACAATCCCAGCACCACATTCCTGAGATTAGATTAAAAGCTCAGCACTGATTTGTACAGCTTGGCTGCCTCCAGTGAAAGCTAAAGCAGCAAGAATGATGGGACCACAATTAATCCAGCAGTCAAGAGCTTCCAAAAATAAAGTGGGTCAGAGGGACACAAGAAGGGAGTAGGGGACAGCGATCACTCAACAGCTCAGGATTCCCATCCTCACAATTCTTCCCTAAAATGTCAAGGGTGACCACGATGGGTCTTTAGGGTGCTAGAATTTGAACATAGTTACTAGTGAGGGGAGAAACACAGTATACCTTTTGAGGAAAGAATTCCATGCCACAACCCCCACCCCGCACCAGAATTTTTTAAAAAAATCAAAGGACTAGATTGCCACTGTTCTTTCATTGTCCCATTCTTATAAGGACCCCTCAGGAGCAGCTGGCTGTCACTAGCAGAATGTCAGCTCATCAGGCCGTAGCAACCAGTGCCTATACAACATACCCCTCCCACATAGTTGTATGGTGCTGACACGCTAGGAGTGTAATCCTAACTTGGAGTTAGGCTGGCACAGTTAGGACAGCAAAGTTTGGCCGGCGCAAGGGTCACTGTAAAGTGCATTTGGACCACACTCTGAGTGGGGGAGGATGGTGCATGTCTGTGTGCTGGCCTCTCTGACTCTGAGAGTGGTCCAAACATATGGTGCCCCTAGTGCTGACCAAGTTTTACTGACTTAACTGTGCTGGCCTAACTCCAGGTTAAGATTGCGCTCTAGGAGCATGTTTAAATGATTCTGGAACTTGAGAGCAAGGTATCTTTTTAAAAATGACTACTGTACAAGAAATGGACTGAAGGGGGGAAACACAACCGTATCATATAGACACAATGAGGAAGTGGCAATGTTTCCATAATGTGATGTTATTGTTCTTAAAGTAGCAATCCATCCTTTTAAAGCAGCAAGAATGAATGAATCCTCTTTAAATGAACTACTCTCAGAGCTAGTTTAAAATGCTACGTTTTTAGCTGCGCTCCCAAAGATGTCAAGAGTGAATACAAGCAACAAATATATATTTGCAGACATGTACAGTATATCACACAAGTATACTGGTCAGGAAGCCATGATTGGCTGCAGCTTTTTGTAGACTCAAGTGCTTGTTGGTGGAATGGACCTTCTTTACATAGATGATAGATATGTATAATGTAAAAATTCATCTTTGAACTGTAACAGAACATTCAGACAGATATTGGAATCATGTAGGCTCTGTATAGCAAAAGAAACAGCATCCAACAACAATGTGTAGGTTAAAAATGAAAATCTAAGTGAGCAAATATGTATAGAAAGAGAGATTATAAAAAGTCTTAGGTGCACACATTTTAAATACTGCCTTGAAAAGAGCTATAATTGGAACAAAATGCTTGATTGTTTAAACCTGTAGTCTAAAACTGTACATGCCGGCTGTTTTCAATGAGCTTCCTGTAGCTCAGTGCAGAATCATGCAGACACCCCAAACCCAAGTTTGCAAAAATGCACAGCCTAGCTGTGGTTTGTATGTTTTTTAAGAATGAATGCATGCCTAACTAAACTCAGTTAGGCAAACTGCAGAAAGTCTCACATCAAGCCTTCAATATCCTCCTGATGTAGTCTCAATCCACTGGACCCCAAATAATTTACCCAGTTTTCACCTGTTCTAAACCAGCTGCATATTCCTTGGCATATTCTGATGCTCAGTCCTACAGCTCAATCAGGTTTCTTTTCATAACTTATGTGATTAGCACCACCAGATCCACCTGCCCACCTTCATTGGCAAGTTTGCTTCCCAGTCCTACCATCGCAGTCACCTGCCCCAGTTTCTTGACTGTGATTTCCAGCTGGGCAAAAAAGTTTGGCTGCTGAGAATCAAGAGAAGAAAAAGAAGCAAGAGAAGAAAAAGAACAGTCATTTAAGGCATAGAAACTAGTTATTAACATATTTCAGTGAATTTGGTGCTTCTTAACTTTTCACAAAAAAAAAGAAAAAAGAGGCAACTCCTACCCAACTTGTTTACTGCCCGATAAGAGAACACTTAAATCAATGAAGGTTCACATTATTTCATACTAGTTGAGCATCTCCTCAAAATATTGTCAGCATATAATGCTGATTCAGGGTTCATCTTAAAGTGTGTGTTTTCCAGAATGTTCCTGCCAGAAACAGCCATGAAAACAGCTCTGATTTTCATGCTACACCTATCAAGATGGTCTTAGAAAAAGGCTCTATGAATGGACTTTTGGCCCTGCATGATTTCAAAATAAGCAAAGAGTGGAATTGTACCTGCCTCTTCCTGTCCATTCTGGAAGGGTGGTCCCTCAAGGGCAAGAATAGAGCATGCTGTTCGGTCCAGGAATGTCCAACCCAGGCCAGCCCTGCCTGGAGCCAGGTTTCTGTCAGGGTTGAGGATAAATAGGTTACTTCTGTATCCAGGATTTTCCATCCATTACCTAAACCCTCCCCCACAAACACACAACTACATTCGTCACTTCGTATTTAAAATAAAGGGGGCCAAATAAAAGCTAGGGTCGGAGTGAAAGTGAGGGAGAGACACCATCCGAGAGTGCTGGGGTCAGCCTGGCCTGCTCCTGATCCCTGCCGCCGCTACCGTTCCGTATTTAGCTCCCGACAACTGTCGAGGGTTGAGACTGCCAGCCCTTCCCCCTCCCTCCTGTCCCATTTCTGCTTCTGAAGCCTGAGCAGAGCTCTGGGCCACTGCTGTGGTCTTGGACACCCATTGCAACAGGATGGCTGAAAAGCAGGAGGAGTCCCAAGCTGGCCCGGCACCCCCTGAGAATGGGGAAAAGGCTGAAAATGCAGAAAATGCAGAAAACACTGCAGAGGAGGCTGAAAAGCCCAAACTGGAGGAGCTGCCCCCATTTGAAATTGTAACAGGGTAAGAGATCTGCTTCGTGGTAGCAAATGCAGGAGGAAAAAGACAAGTTTCACTCCAGACCAGCACAATATTTGAATAAGGAGTTTGGGGTGTTTTTTTAAGAGAGGAGTGGGCATCTCAAATTAAGGTCTTGCTGATTACAGACACAACTAGATTATTCTGAGCTTTGTAATAAAACTAAGAGGAAAGTCTTACACTTTATTCCAGCAGGGTGGATTAGAGGCATATCACTGGCAAATCCATTTAGTTTAGGATTATCTTTTTATGGCTCTGATACTATTATCCTTCCTCCCAGGGAGGTGTTTTCACCTATGTGCTTAATCATGTCATTTAGCATGATGTTGCCTGCTGTGCAAGTTCCATAAGCTTGTGAGAATATCTTGCATCTATTTAACCTCTTCCACATATGCACGTTTTTAAAGAGACAATACTCATGCGAATATCATTGAGTAGGATTGGAAGGGCTTAAATCATTAATCCAACTCTTAAATTTAGAATTTTAGCTGCATTTTGGGATTTGTATTTGAGAACACAGCATTTGAGAACACAGCAACGAAAGCTAAGCCCATTGGAAAAAACCCTAACACTATTATATTACAAGGGTAATACAATACGGTACAGATAATATCATCAGGAAGTCTGATCATATATGGGGGATGATTCTTTCTGCTCCTTTTAGTTATTGTTAATAATTATAAAAAACAAATGCAATACTTAGGATATCAAATACAACGTAGAGTCAGAAATACATTACTGAAAATATTATATATCTTTATTCCCTTATCATAATAGTTAAGCCAACATTTCCCATTGATGAGCTAAATCAACATAGAGAATATTAACTTTATTTAGAAACATAACACAATCATAACGAATTTGACAGTTGGAGTCAATTCAATACCCTTGCAGGTTGCATTTGTTCTTCATGAATCACCTTGATTTGTGCTGGTGTTGCAGAGAACAGAGTGGGACCTACTAAACGAAATGCTGATGAATGGTCTAGCAATTAACCATAACCCCATATTTCTACCCAGAACACAGTTAGTTCCTGGTAACAAGTTGTGTAAAATTCTGGTCTTTTGAAAGGTATCTGTTCTACAGAGTTGAGATGCCAGTGTGGAGTGATGGGTTAAAAGACAATTCTCCAGCATCAATGCAGCTACAATGCAGCCCTGAGATAAGGGGACAAATGTTCCCTTACTTCGGCCTCCTGATGCCCAACCTCTGCAGAATGCAATGTGCACCCCTTTATTACCGCTGCATCAGTGCTGGAAAGTTAGTTAGGATTGGGCTGTAAATATTTATTTACCCTACCAAAAATAGCAGCAAGACAGTTTGGACCAAATTGTAAATAATAATTATAATTAGATAAAATGGTGAACTATTTGGAACTAGGAGCATTAATAATCCATTTATACGTTTCATATCCTATGTGTCATCAGATTGTATCAAAACTGATCAGAAACATCGCAAGTGAGTGTCTTTAGCACTCTTTTTTGATAGCTTAGTTTACTAGAAAAGCAAATAAGTGATGAACATCTGGGAAACTGGGGATATGAATGGCGTATTGACAGTAGAAAGAATATTGTTGAAATAGATTTTTTGGAAAGGACACTAGACTAGAATAATAGGATGGGTTGGCTCAATCCTATCCCCTGTTTACTACAGTGAGACTCTTGTCCTACTGTTGTGAAAGACTCTGTGACAGTGTGCAGAGCACACCATCTCTGGAATATGCCAAGCCACTGCTACAAATAATTTATTGCTGATTTCTGAGGTTTAGCAGGACCCAGTCACTGGATTAGAGGTGATTGTTTTTTAGTCAATAATCTGGACCACTTTGACATAAGACAACAATTGGCCAAGAAAACATGAATAGGTGGCATAGCCATATCAGCTGAACATCTAGTGCAGTGATTGCAAACTTTTGGGGTTTGCTGTGTCAGAAATGCTTAACTTGGTATGTCATTCCCCACCTCCATCAAAAGAGAAACAATTATTTACATATGCATTTATTTATTTTTTTAAAAAAAGTCCAATAATGTGTGGGGCTATTCATTATATTAAAAAAAATCAAATCATTTAAAAGTCATTACAAATCATTACAAGGAAATCCTCAGTTGTTGCGCGTTGGTGAATGCTGGCGTGTCACCCAAAACATTGTGGCGTGTCACCTTTGACACATGTCATAGGTTCGCCATCACTGATCTAGTGCATTGATTTTCAACATTTTTCTTTTCACCGCACACTGATCTCTATGATCTTTTCTATGGTCTTTGCCTCTTGTGAGATCAGTTCTGGATTCTGGGAAGCCCTTCCAGGTTCTGCAGCTTTGTTTCTAGAGCAACTGTCAGTTGCAATAGTCTGTCCTTCATCCTCCACATAGAGGGACAGACAATTCATTACAAAGACAGTTGCTAAAGAAACTGAGCCATGGAACCAGAAGAGTTTTTCAGTGATTTTCTACTGCTATGCGCCAAACTCCTGTGGTACACTTGCAGACCTGCCACGCCACTAGTAGAAAATGGCTGGCCTAGTGTACAAAAGTTCTTCATAATCTTTGTTTCATCCATACTCATGAGCACCTTTCTTCATGGAGAAATTGACCAAAGCTAGCCTATGGGTCCACAGTGAGCTGAAACTGAACTCCAGATCTATATCCATTGGACTAAATTGCTTTTCATTAGTGAGATTAATTCTGACTCAACCAAATAGCCACATTAAATCACCGTGGTGGTCCTGTCACAACGTCTGAGTGTCTGCAACAAGATAAGCGAGATGTTTTCTTGCCACAAGTTTTCTTTTTAAATATATTTTGCCTCTGTATAACCTCCACAGATTCAAAAGAAATCTCTATTTGGATTCTCTATTTACTTATAAAATAAAATTTTTACTTCAGTCTGATTATAAAGTCAGCCATCCAGCTAATCAGGACAGATTAAAAACACCAAACATGCCAGCATTGCTGCCTAATTATCTCATGGCAGTTCAAAGGTTTCAGTTGCCATCCTTGGATTAGGAAAGTGTCATGCTGTCTTGCCAAGTTTTTCTTTTTTTAAATGCTTCCCCAACAGGTGCGACAGTGGAAACTGTGCCAGGAATCTGAATGGGCTTTAGAATTAAGAATCCTGACCATTTCTTCAGGGGTTGTGATTTGTCTCCATGCAGCCATGCAAATTTCTTGAGACTCATATGGATGCTTTCATTTGCACTGCATTCTTCTGCAATAAAAATTTAACAGTCAATATGTGTAGCCCAAAGGATGGAATACCACAAAGTGCAAATCCTGGTCCCTTTTCCTTGGCAGCAGCAAGCGGTCGTTTCTAGTCCCTTCTCCTTGGCAGTCACATAGCTATCCGATACTGTGGCTGAGAAGGGCATCATGGTCTACACTCAACAGGGAATTGCTTGGCTCGTCATAGTGATTGATCAGCCAGAGCTAATCAGACGACATCTCACTAGGGATCAGGAGGAAAGGTGTTCCTAAATGTTTTTTATTTTTTCCATAGATTTCATTTTTTCCCAAGGAGGAAAAGTGCAGAATGCTGTGACGTGTTTTTATTCCAAGACCCCTTTATAATTATTAATTATAAAAAGTGTACTAGATAGGTTATATGGGGGTATAGTTAGTGTCAGTAGATGCAGCCACAGTCATTTCCATTGCTCCCCCCCCCCACAGTCCAGCTCATGGTTTTTTTTTTTGCAGATTTCCCAGTTTATTTTTTCACACAGTTTGGGGTTTTGTTTGTTTTACAAAAATGAGAAGTGCAGAAAGCAGAGTTATGTTGTTTTTTGTTATCACTGAAAAATCATACCGCTGTTCATGAGGGGTTGAAATAGGCCTAGGTGGTACTATTACCATGCATTTCTCACACTGGCACAATAGCTACTATGGATTATCAGGATTTAAGTAATAGGTCAGGATTGTTAGGCTGCAATCATACCGCTATTTGAGCAAGTTACCCATTTAACTTACACAAGTCCCACCGACTCAGCAGTACTTGCTTTTGGGTAGACATGCACAGGATGGTGCTGTAAGCATATTTACAGCCCAATCCAATGGGTTCTTCGTGCTAGCAGAACATGCGTTCCACCAGTGCTGCCTGCTCAAACGTCATTGTAAAGCTTGCTCGAGCAGCACGTGGAATAATATACTGCCTGAATGCCAGTCACCTCAGGCAGCAGATTGGCAGGAGGGCTCCTAGCCCTGCTCACCCGATTGCCTCCACTGGAGAGAAAATGTGAGGGAGAGGAGAGTAATAGGCTAGAGCAGAGGTTTCCAAACATTGGCCCTTTAGAGCTTCAGTCCATTGTATATGGTTGCAGGGTTTTTGGAGGATTTTGTGTAATGCCTCCCCCAAAAGCTGGTTTCCATGGCTCTCGCAGTTTGGGAACCACTGATCTAGAGCATCTCTGCCGTTCTAGCCTAACACTCCTCCACTCTTCCTCTTTACTTCCACTTCATTCTGCCCCTTCCTTTTGCAGTTGAGGAAGAAGTTACAGCAGTTACTTGTACAACACCAGTAAAAAGGGGCAGGGCATTTGTCATACCGCCTCAGGCAAGTGTGTGTGTGTGTGTGTGTCAGTCCTATATTGAGACAAATATGTTCCATTTCATAGACACTGAAAACAACAATGTGCAATCCTAACAACCACACACACGTACAAGACTTCCACATATCACTCTGTACACATTGCTCCAATGAACCATGGTAGCTGGCAAACAGGAAGCGACTCTTAGAGATGTAAGGCCTGGTGAAACACGTATTTTACTTCCACAACGATATACTTAGCCTTTCTGGATTAGAAGCAAATAGAGCTTTGACCCCCTAACCAAAGATATGGCTTATGACTGAACCTTCACCAGTCAGCCAGCAAAAAGCCAGAGTTGATCCGAAAACATTGACTTAGGGTCAATACAAGGAACACATGATTTTGTCCCATTCTTTCTTTCCTGCTTCCCATCCCTGGCGGCCACTACTGTAAGCTGTGATACTCACTATTAGTAGCAACACCTCATTTTTTTTCTAATCCATTGTTATTTTTCTATACTTTTGTAAAGAGAAGTATTTTGAGCTCTTTTCACCTCACATACAGTACACTGCTGGGTTACCCACTTTATTATGCTTTCATAACAAGGATATTTACTGGTCGCTGTTCATTCTAAGGCCATATTAAGCCTTAATTATCTGCTGGTTCCAGGAATTCTTATATAGTGAGTAGAACCTGGATGGGAATCGCAGATGAAAGGCTGAAGGAGGATTAGCAGCAAGGAAGATTAAAGCTCTCAACTTTTGTTTCCCATCAGACCAAAGATCCGGTGTAATCCACACGTTCTTCACCATGAATTGAAACAGTATTATTTCTCTAATAGAAGGCAACAAGTAATGAAGTCGGAAGCCCAAACTCAAACGCTTGTTATAAACACAGGTGTTTAATTAGAATGGGAGGCAGAGTGAGGAGCAGCCATTTTTCCATGGTGACAAAGCTACACAAACATTGCTGCATCTTTCACCTTAGTGTCCTGTGCATGGATCTAAGTACTACCAAGATTCATTTGCTTCCACGCCCCCAGCCACAGGATTAAGAGCATGACGTCATTTTTTAATGGCTTTTGGTGTGCTGTGAGTGGCACTTAAACAAATAGTGCTCCCTCAGAAAGAAAATGAAACAGAAAAATATCTGGCTCTACCACAGTGGTTCTCAAGCTGTGGGTCAGGACCCACTAGTGCAGTGAAGTTGAACCTATGACACATGTGACATATAAATCAGTAGTAATACAAACCCCTGGTGATTTTAAACTCCAACACTAAAATATAAGGCCTACTGTTTCTCTCTAAAACAAAGAAGTGGTTCATGGTGTTTCAGTCCAAGGCAAGTCCTGGCTGGCAAAGAAGGGAGGAAGAACATAATAGAGTAAAAAAACCCAAAATATGTTGCAAGAGAAAGTTAGGAACAATAAACAAGGGAAAGATAAGGAGGAGGCTGTGCGTATTCCTAAGCTGATACATAAAAAAAGTTCCCAAAACCCAAATACAGCTTTATATTAACCTTGGGGGACACTAGCATTAAGTTGGCATAATAGCCTTCATACATATTAAACCACACCTACTTCTCTTTTAGGTCTTCGTTTGCATAATGTAGAAGGTGGAATAATAAGCTATGCAATAGGAGGTCTAAATAGTCGGTTTAAGTACGGTTAATTAGTAAAGCCTAAACCAATAAAAAAAGATGGTAAAACAATAATCAGTAATATAAATTGTTGCACCCATTTTGTGCAAGTTGGTGGTACGCAGCTTGTTCTGTTAAGCATTTGCTTGCCACCCATATTTGCAAATATGTCAATAAACCTTTTAAACCATAAATTTAAAGCCAAACATTTATACCTTTTATGTTTAATGTTTATACATTAAACGTTTATGACACACGTGTCAAAGGGGTGACACACCAGCATTCATTAACATCTGACAAAAACTGAGTTTATTTTACTCATTTGTCATTTTTGTAATTATTTGATATTTCTTTATATATAATACATAGCACCACACAATTGAACTGTTTTTTAAAAAAAAAAAAATATGAAGAATTTTGTCTTTTCTTTGGGAGGAGGGGTTAACATACTAACAGAGTCAATTTAAGCATTTTCCGAAGTCTTGACACACTAAGTCCAAAAGGTTTGCCAACACCGCACTAGTGGGTCATGAGCCAATTCCAGGTGAGTTGCAAACAAGAAGGTTAGATGACAGGAGTTGGCATGCCTGTAGAATTAATAGGAGCGAATTGAAGCAGGGGGCAGGCTTAGCAGCCATGTTGGTTGACTCAAAACAATCCGTATTCCAAGCATTTCAGATTGCTTTGCTCATACTGTTTAGGACTGAATAGTTTACTCCTGAAGTAAAAACTTACGAAAATAAAAACGTGTGATCGTGTAGAAACATTATTGGTAACCTTATTATGATTTAATATGCACTTACAAGGTTTAATTCCGCATAATTATATTACTGAACATACCTGACGAAATGCTACTTGCTGTCTATTTAAACTCAGATTGCACTGTTTTGACAGACTTATTTTTTGAAATCTACACAACCAAAAATAAAGTGTGAACGGGAAGGAAAGAAAAAAAGGGGAGGGTGGGCAAAAATTAGATAAATATGTAGGAAAATTACATTAAAATATCTTCATAACACAAGTAGTTGTCAATATGAGAGTAATTCTTTTTTACTTCTAGACTATTAAGAGTATTTTTTTAAACTGCTACACTCACCCCCCCCCCCTATAAAACAAATTCTGTTAATGTTCAGAATTTCGAAAATATTACAGCAGAAAATGGAAGGCGGGAAAAAACGTGTAAACGGGAAGGGGGAAAAAAGGAGGGGGAAAATATATTTTTTTTACCTTCTAGACCATTAACAGTGGGTGTCAGAAAATGGTGAATAAGACTGCTAGGAACAACAAGAAATTACACCGCTTCAAAAATAATGCACTCACTGTTTCAGTTAACGGTAATTTTATTGAACCAATGTGAATACATGAATCTTTCCGTGGAAATTAAATCCCATTTTTCGTTCAGCGATTAGCACACCCGTATGCAGAACACGCAGGCATGCTTAAAGACGTTGAGATTAACTTTTACACACGTGCAGGGAGATTTATATTCGTGAGTTCGCGGCAATCCTCCTCCTTGGCGGGAATGATCTGAGTCAGCCATATTTGTTGACCCATGGCTTCAAGAAAATGATGTCATGCCGACTCCAGTCATCTAACCTTCTTGGTTGCAAAGCACCAAGAGCAGCCATTTTGAAAATATGGGAAGATGGGATGCTGGAAAGGGGGAGGGCCGTGTGGTTGTTTTGCTTGTGTCAAAGTTGTAAATAGGCTTTTTGTTCCTTTCTGATTCACTCTGCTATTGGAAAATGGCTGAGAAATAACCCAACTTACTGCTGCATTCTCAGGAAAGCAGCAGGCTCTGGCATCATAAGGGCGGCATTTCTAGTCATGACATCACTTCTGGTGGGTCCCGGACAGATTGTCATTCTAAAAACCACTGCTCTACCAAGTTGCCAGTCAAGGAGAGAAACAGGATATCTGAGGGACTGCCTTCTCCCATACATTCCAACCCGCCTCTTAGATCATCTGAGGGAACTGTCCTTCAAGATCAGTCTCTATTCCAAATTAAAGGGACGGCATTGCAGAGGCAAGCCTTCTCTGTGTTCACACCACAATTATGGAGTTCCTTTCCGAGAGAATTAAGAACTACTCCCTCCCTCATGGCTTTTCAGCAAGGACTCAAAACATACCTGTTTCATTGGGCATTTTGTTGATTGGTGGGTGTTTGCCTTGGTAATAGTGCAGTGGCTTGACTGTTTCCTTCTGGACCAAATTGTCATTCCCTCCTAACGGCAGTTAAGAGCATGAGCTGTGAAGTGGACAGTCCTCCATTCAAAGCTCAGTTCAACCAAGAATGCACTGCCTTGCCTGAGGGAAGGCTCTCTTGCACTCTCTGCCTTGGCCTTAGGATATGGTAATGATAATACTGGACGCACTGTACAGTACATAATTGTTGTACTGAGAAGATATCTGAAGCATTTGAGTATTGGGGATGCACTGTTACTATTATTTTCAATTTATAGATTAATTCCTACCATTCAATTTTCTGATCATATGATTTGTGTAGCTCTCCACAGTGTCAGAAACCAGTATATTTCCTGTTCATCTGCATTTAGGATTATTTTTAGACTCAAGCTGTGTATAAAAATGTGGCTGCCCTAAATAACCATATTTAGTTATTACTAAACCATATTTAGTTATTACTATCGGAAGTTCAGGCAAGTAGTTGAGTTTTAACTAGGGACTGATAGCACATGCCAATTCCTATCAGGAATTCAGAAGCTGCTGTGACAGACACTGAATCTTAGAAAACACACTTATAGGATTATTTAACACTTATCTCTCTTTGCTTCAAAGGCCTTCCATTTAAAGCCACCATATCCAAGCTTTCACTTAAAGTGGCACAAGAGGGCTGCACTTTTAATACTAATTCTACATGGCACAAGCATGTAATTCAGTTTTTAGTGATGACTGCAGACCATTGACTACTGTAAATGATGCTATGGATGTAATCCTAATATAATCCTAATATAATAAAGCTCATGGGGAAACTGTATTTTGAATTATTTAAGACAGTTCTTCAAAACCTAGGCTGCAGATCCTTGCTTCGTCTGGAGCAACAGAATAAACTGAACACAACAAGCACGAGCTACTTAACAATTTGTGGTTTAAAAGGAGTTAAGCTTATGCTTAACCAATTTTTAAAAGACAGCTTATAAATATCAGAAAACACAGCTGTAACAGACCCTAAGAGCTGAACCCAGTGAAAAGCAAGCATTGTTTAGGGAGAATGACAACAGACCTTGCATTTCACACCAGAAAGCAGAGTTAAAATGACAACAGCTTAGCATGCTGGAAACGCCAGTTTCATCCTGGTGTAGCATCCTGATGTACTTTTCAAAAGGGAGCCCTATAAATATGTTCATTTGTCATTCTGCTTGTTTATGGTGTCAATCAGGGCTATGCAGTATTGCTTTGGCCCACTGCTCTAGGAAAAAAACTGTTAATGAAAGTAAAGAATTTTTTTCATAAACAGTTTTTTTCCTAGAGCAGCAGGCCAAAGCAATACTGCATAGCCTTGATTGACACCATAAACAAGCAGAATGACAAATGCAAAGAGAAGACTGAGTAAAGCTTCAATCCTATCCACATGGACCTAGGAGTAAGCCCCATTGAATTCAGTGGGACTTGCCTCTGAGTAAACATGTATAGGACTGGATGGTAAAGCACAATGCACATAGACGGTACAAGAAGGCATAGTAAATATTATTTATGGATACATCATCACATATCCTACGGTCTCCTTGGAGTTCCGTCAGCTCTTTAGCTGGGGTAAGTCCAAGGAGACGAATGGGGCATGCTGGCTGCTATTGGAGGGGATAGAATCTAGTGCAGTGGTTCTCAAACGTTTTGGCATCGGGACCCATCTATTAAAAAGTTTCACTTTACCACCCATGCAAGCTTCTGTGGCTAAAATGGTGATTGGGCAGCAGTGCTTCCCCTAAGTAGCAGGTTGTTTAACCTTTGAGGCTTATAACCTAATCCATCGTGTCAGTTTTGCAAACCACCAAAAATTGGGTCATGATCCACTGGTGAGCTATGGATCCACAATCTGGGAACTGCTGATCTAGCGCGAGTCAGCGCAACCTTCCCACCTCTGTCATGTGTACCACCCTCTCCTGTTCCACCCTTCCCCCACCAACCTACCCGAGCTGATGGGCCTTCCTAGACCTGCTGCCACATGTAGGGCTGCTCCAGCATCTCCACCAGGCATTCAGTTCACACACTGCCTGAATGCTAATTCCAGCAGCAGAGAAGCCCAATCGGATTGGGCTTTTAGAGTTGGGAATACTAGTAGTTCCACTCAAAGACAGGAAGACATAATATGCTTGCTTTTCTTTCTCATACCGATTATTCTGCTTATGGGCCTCCCAGAGGTAGCTGATGAGCCACTGTGGAGAACAGGAGGCTGCCTGATCCAGCAGGGCTTTTCTTAAGCTTGTATAGGATTGCAGCATAAATTAAGGATTGGACTGTACTCCAAGCACTAGATCTTTTGGCACCTATTCCCATAGTCTCATAGTACATGTAGTAAGATTTCTATCACTCATTTCTCAACATATATATGACTTTAGATGACTTTGATTATTCATTTCTCAACATATATTATTACTTTTGATTCTCTGTTGTGAACAGGAATTGGGAACATAAAGAAGCTAGAAGATTTATGTCATACAGCATATTGGGAGTTTATCAACTGCCCTGTCTCAGAAACATAAGGAGCTATTTCTCTGCAAAGGCTTTGGAGAATTTTGAAATATTTTGTTGGCTTAGAAATGAACAGCTATTGTTAGGAGAAGATCTGAAAGGCATAGAAGAGAACCTGAAGGCACACGCATGTGTCAGAGACGTGCACATATGTGCTGATTTATAGTACGGGTGGTTTCTTTTCCCCTTGCCCTTTCCGTGATGAATAAGCATTTCAGAGCCGCAGGGTGCACAAGCCATCTGGTACAATTTGTATTGCTAAGGACAAGTACTTAAACAGATCTTGCTCCTAGGCTTTAAAGGTCTACCCAGCACAGAGGCTTAGAATCCAAATACCCACTGGAATTGTAGCCTGCATGGTTTTGCAATTAGACATGGCATAGCAAATAGAGGGCAATGTAATCAACACCACACACACTGGCTGCACTGGTATCCACAATGAACAAAGTTGTTCATCTGTTAAGCAGGCCACTCAAAATCCTTGGGAGCTCCTATTAGTTTTGTTAAGTGCTCTAGTGTTTCCCAAGAGCACTCTAAAGCAGTGTTTTCCAAACTGTGGGTAGGACCCACCAGTAGGTCGTGAGCCAATTTTTGGTGAGTCACAAAAACATTTTGGAAACATTTAAAAAAATATTTGGAAGCACCCTTGCCCGGTTTGCAGAAGAAAATTGTTAGTTGGAATGTTAAGCGGTGGTATGAAGTAATCGTCATACTCCCAAATTAAATGTCACATTTTCTGATTTTCTCTTGTAATTGGCATGCCATAGTCAGATCATGTGTGAACCCACATGCCTTTGTCTGGCCTAGGAGTCCCTAACTGCATGTCTTGCTCTCCAGTTCAGCCTCCCCAGTTCACCCTGGAATGATTGTAAAGGTTTGGAGGAATAGTCCTTTAGCTCCATTTCTAGGGAGAATCTAGTAGATCCTGGTACTAAAATGTTTGGGAAGCACTGCCCTAAAGTCTTTTAAAATTTTATGATCATTTTACCGGCTAATTCAAAGCCCAGGTTTTCATCTGATTGTAAGAGATCCAGCTGGCCAGCAGCAAGGTAAACGAATCAAGGACCAACAGCTTTACCTTGTAGAGACTTGTATTAAGCTTTCTCAGGAGTCAGGCAGTATGGGTAGTCAAGATACACAGTCCAAAGTCAGATTCCAGAATACATAGACAGATAACAGTACACGGCAACTTACAGAGTCCTCAATCCTTATCAGTTTGCCTAGGGAACTTTTTGGGAGGCTCCGTGGGGCAATAGATTCAAGGACATCGTGGTGCCAGCTGCCTCCTCCTAAATTCCTTTGCAGCTGTAACTCATCACCTGTGACTTTTCCACTGTTGCCAGGCAAAGGCAATTAGCCCCTAATTGGGAAGCAAGATTCTAAGGGCTATAAAAATCGCCCCTAGACCTGTGTTAGCTGTTCAGCATTTTCTGGCTGTTCCAGAGATGGCTTGGTTGTTGCTGAGGAGCAAGAAGCTTGCTTGATTCCAACAATGCAACATGGTTACCCATGTAACCATGTAACATGTTTGGCAACTTAGCGTGTTAAGCAATGTTAGTCTCAGTAAAGAGTAGAAGCTTAGGTTTCTTATTTTATTGTTATATGTTATATCTCAATTATGTTTGCCTTCAGGCCGTGTAACCGAGTTGTTCTTTTAATAAAATCTTTTCAAGCTTCGTAGCTTGGGGGGAAGTTGCTCAGGGTACTGGCTAAATCCAGGCCACCCAGGCCCGTTACCATTGCAATAGGAACTGCTGGAGGTTTTTTGTCTAAGGTTTTCCCAAGCTACCGCCTCTGGGTTAAGTGAGGCTGGGCTATTGGAAATACCTTGAATGCTGGTTAACTCAGTCTAGTAGCTCCACTGGGCTTGAGTCTGCGGGTAATTGGAGCTGGTGGCGTTTTAGCAGACTTCCTATTTGCATAAGGTTTTTGGTGTACTCACAGCTGGCCATGGAAAGCTCAGAAGTTCGGGTACCTTAGCAAAAGTTTATGTTAAGTGCACAGACTTCCTAGAACCTTGCATCTCTGTGGCACAGTGATTTTCCCACTTTGCCACAGCCGTGCAGAAGAACCTCACACCCTCCCCGTGGCTAGTTCTTTACAAATGTGCAACCTTGATATGTGCTGTGCTGCACGTTTGCACTTTCCACAGCTGCTCTTTGATTACTGCACTGTGGACTGCAAATGCAGGTGCCACTGATTACAGGCCTTATGTTGGGGCAACTGTTCCCAGTAGAAAAAGTACCAGGTGCCTGAACTCAAGCCTCAGGCAGCCCAACAATTACCACGCTCCCTGAGAAAACCCCTGCTGAAATGTCAGTGCTTCCTACCAATTTCTACCCTATACTTCCAAATTACCTGAAATGAAGAGGTGGCTGCTTGACATACATTATGACACAGAATAGGGGAAAATTAGCATCTGTCCAATTCTTCCCTGACCAACGACACACTAGTAACAACTACAAAATATATATTTATATATAATTGTTTGAAGATTATGTATTCTAAGCTACATAAACATTGAAATCCTTCTGATTTTTACTCTGTCCAGGGAACGGTTTCCAGCCTTCTTTTTCAAATTCCAGTTCAAGAATGTAGAATACAGTTCTGGCAGAAACAAGACCTTTCTGTGCTACATCGTAGAGGTTCAAGGCAAGGAGTCGCAGGCCTTTCGGGGCTATCTGGAGGATGAACATGCAGCTGCCCATGCAGAAGATGCCTTCTTCAATACCATTCTACCCAAATGCGAGTCTGGTCTGCGCTACAATGTCACTTGGTACGTCTCTTCCAGTCCCTGCGTGGCCTGTGCTGATCGAATAACAAAGGCCCTGCAGAAGAACAAGAACCTGCATCTCTCCATCTTAGTAGGCCGGCTTTTCATGTGGGAGGAGCCCGACATCCAAGCTGCTCTGAAGAAAATGAAGACAGCTGGCTGTAAATTGAGAATCATGAAGCCTCAAGACTTTGAGTATGTCTGGAAGAATTTTGTAGAGCAGGAGGAAGGTGAAGAAGCAAAGTCCTTTGTGCCCTGGGAAGACATTCAAGAGAACTTTCTGTATTATGAAGAAAAGCTTGCTGAAGTTTTGCACTGAGGTTCACGTATGTATAGGGCTTTCCTTTTTAAAAATATGTGCCTGCTGTTTAGGACACTTTCACAGTCCATCTAACAGTTTCTTGAAATTCTAATTCAAGAAACAAAACACATTTTGTTCTGCCCAACGTTAGTAAGCCAAAAATGGTAAGGACAACAGAGACTTTTTTCTTTTCCTCCTAATTTTAGAATAGCCAGACTCGGGTCTACTTCATAATTTACATAGTTGATGTGGCTGCTTCAGAAAATCCTTTCCACATGGGAGACACTCCATGCAGCTCCTGTAACCTAGAAAGAGTCCAAATGGACTCGCTCAATTTTCCTATGGGTCATGGAAACACAGTTGTTTTTCCTTGGCAGACCCAGAACTTGGTTGTATCTGCTGTACTGGCTCAACAGGTAATTTCAGCACCATGCAAAATATAAAATTGGGCTATAAGTATGTATTTCAAATGGCGTTTTCCCTGCAGTGCAAATTTCAGTACTGCAAATCTCATCAACTTTAAATGAAGGCATAAAAAGGAGAGGAAAAATATTTTTTATTATATTGTTAATCAAATGAAGCAGATACGTGATATTACTATAAATGACCCATTTTGTGGAAAATTCTACCCAGTGAGGTTTGCCTTGCACCAATTCTCCTCTCTTTTCGTTGCCAAAGATATTTATTTGTTCAGGCGTTTAAAAAAAAAAAGAACATTGCCATACTTGAAATTGATTTTATCTGCTATTCTGCCTTGAAGTGTGCTGCATTTCCTAGTTATTGTGAATTATTTTGATTGTTTGATGCCCTGTATTCATTCTTAAAAGGTGAATTATAGTTAACCAAATGCAAACATCAGCTGAAATGTCTGCAATATAATACAAATGACCACTAATCCAATACCATTTACACTATCAACAGCAAGTCTAGACATCCAACTGTAAGACAAAACCACAATAAATTCTCTCTAGATATGTCATGTAGACTTTCTATTTGAACTTGAAAAGGGGTAAACAGTCCCCCCCCACACACACACGCACAAAGCAATTTTATAATCAGTTTTTTTTTCTTTTCCATTTTACAAGAGGCACAAACTGGTAGGGCATTGTTTATTTTCAGCACTAAGACATTGAGTCATTTGAGGAAAAAAAAACCCTCAAGTCTCCCTTTCTCTCTCCAGGGCCAGCTTATGAGAGATCTGTCAACCCTACGGAGAGACAAGCATGATATACTTTGACATCTGGGACTCCCCCTTCAGCCCTCCAGAGTCACTTTGAATCAGAAAAACAACATCACAAATGTTTAGTTTCACATTCTGCTGCGCTGCTAGACTAAAAATACATGTACTATGCAGCATGTAAGTATTTGGTTGTTTGAAACACATAAACCTGCACTATTGCTGTTCACAGGACAGGAGAAAGAATTGTGGTATGACATTAAAGGTCTACAGTACCAAGCTGAAAACTTTACCGAAAATGTCATTAACATCCCTGAAAACTTTAGCAAAAAAGTCAAGCTATACCAAAAATCTCCCTACAAAAATACTGCAGATTAAACCAACATGCATTTTTAACATTACTAATATGTTTTTAAAGACAAACAGGAAATAAAAATGTGTTGCTCTTTAATTGTTCTTTGACAAATGCACCAACCAAAGCTCAATATCTGTTCTGCTTCAAATATTCATACTATTGAAGTGTAAATGAAAAAGTAAAACTACAAACCTTTGTGGAACTTAAATGACATTTTTCTCGAAAGACTTGAGGTCATCCCTATACTTCAGATGGTATACATTAATTTAGGTTTGAAGGAGACATTCCCTCCTGCCCATGCAACATAGGTTTATGACCAATACCTGTCACTGTAACATCCTTGTAATATTCAGACTTTCTCAGAAGTAAATGTGATCTGTTCTGGTTGCCAATTTTAAATTAAAAGAAAAACACAAAATATACCAACATGTTTGGGAAACAATATGGATAAAAGGCTAAGGCAGTGCAGTAAAATGTATTGATGTATTGATGTAACACAGCAATGTACCAGTAAGTTGAATAATAGAATTATAAAGAGATACCTGTAACTCGGCTAGTCCAATCCAGGCCTCAACAAGAACCTCCATGTATTAATTACACTCACATTAATTACACCAGTTCATGGGCCAGTTCAGGCATCACATGGAGCCATGGTTCATCTTACCTGTGGTTTAAGAAATCACGATTCACACGGCAGACCATCACCAAGTCCTGGTTTATTACATCTCATCCTTGTTTGCTTGGGATCAACCCAACTGCACATCTTCCCATAAATCCTCAATTTCATTTTTCCTACTGCAGATGAAGAGTTGTCTCAACAGTTACGCTCTTGTCATTGCTCAGGAAAAGAATGGTGGCATTGCAAGCCAATCACTTGCTTCTTCAGACATTTCCACTTGCTCTTGGCACAGCAAAGTGAAAAGTATAAAAGCATGGCTCTCCTTCTGCATTCCAAGAACAGTTAAATGTGTCTGGTCCATTCTCCACAACGAACACATTAAAAGCACTTTAATATTAATGCTAAAAGAAAAACTTACTTGAGTTCTTTAAACAACTTGTGTCATATCCTTTCATCACTTTTGAAAGATTTTAGTTGATCAAATAATACTCAGAATGAGATACTTTTAATACCTTCGCACTTGTTTGCTGGCAAGGGGGACAGCAAAGCTGCCTGCCTATATATTTCAATGTGAGGAGGTATGCGAGCACAACTGTTGCTAGGCAAATAAAGAGGGCAAGATGTGTTCCACTAGAGAAGGGTTTCCAAACTACAGCCCAGGTTGCCAAATCCAGCTCACCACAAGATTTTATTCGGCCCCCAGCAACTTTTTTTTGTCAGAGCATTTGATAATATTTGACATTTTTACTGATTACGTCTCATGTCTCAGTTAAGCACAACATTGTTTATTTGTAATTGTCACATTCTCTTTTGTTCTGAATCACATCATGCCCATTACAAAAAAAAGATCCAAGTAAGCTTATTCATTCATTCATTCATAAAACTGATTTTTTTTTTCAGCCCGCAAAAGCGCATAACATATACAATGTGGCCCTTGTACTGAAAATGCTGGAGACCCCTGGACTAGAGCGCCAGTGAAAGCCTGTTTCACTGCTGATCTAGGCAAACATCTATGTAGATGCCAGTGCTATGAGGGCTGAGCTGCTGAAAAAAGCCAGAATTTTTGTTTGGCTAAGTGTAGAACCACAATTAGGGCAAACTCTGGTTAACAAGTAACAATCAGACTATGGTTTCAAATTATGGTTTAATTATGGTCTGTTCACCAGAACTATTGGCGACTCAACACAATTAGTTGAGTCTCTGTTTGGACAATCAAACCATAGTTATATAAAATAAACTACACCTCCACATGACAACTGAACTGATCTATTAAGTCATGTGCCTCAGTTTAAAAATGTTCCCTAAACAGGCAAGAGAAGTAAACAAAAACCATGCATCAAATCAGAGGTATCTGAATAGTTCAAAAATAAGTGCAACAAAATCGTTGAAGCATAAAGCACCACTAATGCAAAGAGAGGGGTGGAAAACAAAAATTCTATGACTAGCTAATCTGAGCTGAGAAAAAATTCCTGCCCAATCTGAAAAAGGCTATAATGAGCTGAGTTTGAAACAAACCTGTACACCAGGATTATGGAAACACAAAAGACAGGTAAAACTATGGCCCAAATACAGAAAGATATACAGTATGCTGGTTTGCATTCCTTCTTTTTGGCACAGTTATATTGCCCATTCTGACTTTGGGGTGCTTCTGAGTAGCTATTGGGGTATGAAAGAATTCTGGAATACCTATATAAGCTCTAGCATCTGCCTGAAAAGGCTTCCTGTACAGTCTATATTACAATATGCAGGGAAATGTGTAAAAGCATAGACCCAATGGTCATAAAGCACCTGATATGGAACTACACATTCCCTTCCAAGATAATTGTAGTGCAAAATACTTTGTAATTCAAGATCCTGAAGAACTAATATCTGATTTGTTAACCTGAATACATGTTGTAGATGCCAAACTACATCTGGAGTGCATCACTAGAAGCTATCTATGCCACAGATTTGTTTTCTATGCAGTCATCACAAGTTTAATCACTTTAAATTGGTTCACAACCAACCTTAAAATAACTGAGATTAAACACCACAGAAAGAAAGGCTACATTTTGACAGATTTGAGGAAAATCTCATGTTAAATACAGTGGCTACCTTTAAAAAGGGGGGTTAAAATAGTTCCCCATTTATGTTATTTAGTCCTATGTTACTCAGCAATACCTGGGCTATGAAACATATGGTCTCAAGATAATCACTATGATCCAGAGTTCTCCATATTCACACGAATGCCAATGTGTACATAGAACTCCTTCATATACAACTTCCCATTAACTTCAGCAGTGAAACCAAGTGCAGACATCAGACTCTGAAACCCAATTATTTCTAAAAAAAATAAAACTTTGTTCATGTTTGGTTTAGACATATTTGGTTTATTTATGCAAAAGTAGAGGAAAATCTGGCGTTTTTTGTTAGCCTATGCAGTTCAGCGTTCTGTAAGTACCATAGTTTTTCACCTTATCTTGAACTCAAAACTACACAGCAAGAAGCGCTAACCAAAATATAGTAACAAAGAATTTTTTTTGAAAATACAACTAGTGAGTTATATTTAGACATAATATTCCTGAAAAATATACTATACATTTCTACAAAACACTGTTCTGTAATTGGACATTAGCAATGATAAGAAAATCTCTAGAAGTGAAAGAAAACCATTTCCTTCCAAATCAGTTACAAGCAAAAAATACAACAAATGGGAAAATACAGCATTGTTTCAAAAATGCAACCTTAATTAAAGGGTATAAACTGTAATTTTAATGTGTGTATCCTCAAATACTTCTTCAAGCATTGTTGATACTTTACTCCAATCGAGACCGTCAAGTCCACATCCAATCCTGGAAGAAAAAGAATTGAAGTCTGCGGTATTTGTCCCAGATACTTAAAGAACCTACGCAAGTGCCAAAACAAGGTACAGTAGTCCCTTAGGATCCACGGGGGATCCCTTGCCGGACCCACTGCAGATACCAATATCTGCAGATCTTGGGGTCTATGTTAAAAACTTTTTAAAGATAAAAGAAGGTTGTTGTTTTTTAAAGCATTCCTTACCTTAGCACCATAAACCATGCTGGCTATAAGGCTTCAAGGCAATATCCCGACAGCCACTTTCAGGTCACACTAAGGTCTACAACGCCCTCCCTTGGCCCTGGTGCACCTCAGAATGCATCATGGAAGTGTTTCTCAAATGCTTCTGTGATGCATTCTACACCGAGACAGAGTCAAAGTAGGGGGATGCAGGCCTTGGCATAACCCAGAAGTGGCTTCCAGGAGTGCCAGAAACCGCCCTTCAACTGGCACAGTTTGCAGCACTAAGGTAAGGAACGCTTTTTAATCATTTTTAAAAAATGTTTTTAAAGGGAACACTTTTTAAAAAGTGCCTGGCATGATGCGAAAGTGGCTTCTGCGACCGCCAGAAACTGTTTCCTGACATCAGTGGATGGTCAAATCCATGGATGCATGGTACCATACTAACCAAATATATTAGATAAGAGTGGGATACTACTGTAAGCCTCATGGCCAGGTAACCCCAATACTCACAACTGTTGATTCATCTTAAAAACTCCCTCTATTGCAGCACAGTCCTAGTGATAGGCTATACTGTCTATGTGGTGTTTGCACATGTGTGGAGTTCTTCCCATGTCTGAATGGGTTTCCTCTAGCCCAGAAAGCTCACATTTATTTCAATGTTTAATATTAGAAATGTTTGAGCCTTTATAAGTTTGGTGACATTATTGTGATTTGCAAAACTATCATCTTAAAATGAGGGTCCACTGTATCAAGTTTGCTTACCGAGGCATAGAAATGTGAGTTACAGCATTCTTCAGACAATGGGATTTCATTGCTTCTAAACTCTTCCATAAATTATCATATGTAGGCTTATGAAAATATTTATTCTTTGTAATCTAAAAAATAAAATGCCAGATCAGTCACATTTTAGATTAAACCTATGTACAGCACAGTTTAAACCTGAAAAGTAAGTCCCCTTGTGTTCAAAACAGCTTACAGCGCAATAGGGCTCACACACACCCAGAGGAAAGAACCTTATTGTGAAGGCCAGATCTGGGACTGAGGATTCGGGAATCACAGAATACTGTATATTTGTAAAAAAACCCAGTGAAAAAATGGTGACTTAGACTAGCCTGTCCATGTCAGCCACCTTGGGCATTTGCTTCGGCATGGGAAAGGCAGGGTAAAAATTCTTCAAATAAATAAATACTGTAAAATAATCCTATGCATGTTTACTTAGAAGTAAGTCTTAAAGGCAAAAGCCTTTAAGCAAAAATGCTTAGTTCCATGTAAACACGTTTAGATGCCTATATGAGGCATATTGTATGAACATACTAGATCATTTCAGTCAGTTTTTTGGAATAAATTAACTAAAAAATGCTAAAATGTTATAATTTCAACACTGAGGTTAAAATCCTGCATTTGTAACTCTGAAACTATGCACTTGACAGTATAGACAGCAAGACATGCATCATTATAGCTGCCATATGTGCTATAGAGAAAATTAAAATTAAAATTATGTAGCTAAATATTTACCTTTGTGATTTTTTTAAACAGGATGCTGAAAAGTCCTCTTGAAATAAACCAGAGTTTGCTTTTTGTTATCATATTGTGGCAATATTACATCTGCTATGTATTTTAGATATACCATCTTAGCAAATTTATTAAACAATATAACAAAACCATATTTCAGATTACAAACACAATTCTCAAACCAGAAAGCAGATTTTTTCACTATAGGAGTATTTGCGAGAGTATGAGTCAACCAACAAATTTCATATACTAGTATGTTCCCATGAGCGAATACAAAAATGCAAAGGGGGAACTCCAATTGTCTATGAAGATATGTAAACTGACATTTTAAAGTTCATTTTGCATTCTTCAACAGTTTTCACTTTGCTCCAGACATAGCAAGAATATGTGAATAAATACTTTATGCTACTGATAAAAACAGTTTACTTGGAAGAAGTTCTGTTGATTTTAATGAACTTTACTTCTAAATAAATGGCTTGAATGAAAAAGTCTTGAAATACCATTTTATCGGAAAAAATATTTTCCGATAAGATTTCAAGCAAAAATGCTGTGATATGACTAGCAGAAGGCACAGATTACACTGAGACTTACGACAAAACAGGTACCTATTGCAGTGGAGGTAGAGATGCTTGAAAAAGGTTTCAGAAGTAAGCTCACTAGGATTTATCTTACTGGAAACAAACACTAGGGCATTCCAGGAGTGCTCAAATAGCATATGATGAAAGTTTTGTGTAAATGCTAGCTAATGTTAGCTGAAGCTATGGCTAGATTCATTTACAAAGGTAAGTGTGCTTTCATTAACCATAAATGAAGATGCAGAAATGCTATGTGAATTTCCCTGTGAAAACCTTCTACCACGTGCCCTACTCTTACCAGATAGTATACATATCGATTATCTCTCTTCAAAACAGCCACCTCTCCTGTCTTCTTTTCTAAGAGAGACACAAAAACAAAGTTAAAACACTGCAATGCATTGTTGAACTTCTAAAGCACTGTAGATATATACATTCTTTTATAGAAGGGCTGCAGCAAAATATGACATACTGGACCATTCCCTCTTATCCAGTATTCAGGTACAAGTCTGTGCCAGTATGCGTAGATATAAAATAATATTCCCCATGGCTTATTTAAGGACAGATGATGTAAACAACCAGAAAAAAATATGGAAACAATGAGCATACAGAGACCAACTCAGTTCTGTTTGTATGCATACTCTTGACATTTCCACAAATTAACAGAGCTATTAAAGCAATTGCAGTGTAAAAGCTACGCACACAAATGTTTACAGAATTAATTCTGAAAACTTTACTGGTCAGCACGCCACATCTTCTCTACCAAGGCAACACTGTATTTCTCAACAGGACAGATTAAATCAACAGATGGCACCCGTGGCTAGAAGGCCCAATTCAAGCACAGCATGCACGCCACAAAACACATGAGTTCAAATATCAAAACTGAAACTCACGGAATACTAATGGATTCCTGCCCCATCAGCAGAGTCTTCTGAACAGACACAGGGTACATGTTAGTTAACTGAGATGATCAGTAGCTCCGTTATTTACTGAAGGGTGGTTCTTTTTAGATACAGTATAATGTTTCTGGGCAATCCCGCAGGTTCCTGGTTTTCTGGTGTTCAATCACATCTTGTCCCCCTCCCCACAATCATCCATAAGAGTAAGAGGGGCTATCAGAAAGCATGAGCCTACCCATGGAATGTGCATGTAGACAGAGAACTATAAATGTAATATTTGAGAAAGGTCATAGAAATTATGAGTATGTCTAATAATTGCTTTTTAAGAAAATAGAAGAGATGGACTATTTGAACGTGTATGTGGATTTGCAGCATCAAAAACCTGGCCTTTGTTGTAATACTTAGTAGCACTTCAGTTTCCAATAGTCCACTTTCAGTACTGGCAATAATATGTTACTACTACTGTATTTAATCCAACAGTATCAGATGATTCAAGATTGATCTCATCAGAGCCTGGATTCTGCCTTTAAAAAAAATATACAGTATATAAATTTCTCTATTGTCCAGCTCCATTACTTACGCTGTTTCAGGAGCTCTTGAACACCACCAAATTTTTTCTTAAAAATAGAAGCAATGCCAGCACCCATTCGACAATCTTCACTGATGCAGTGAGCCAAGGCATCTGTTCCAGGACAAGAAAAGAGATCTCCCTGTACGTAACTTATCTGATTGACAAAACAGAAAACATCAACAATGAACGAGAGGAAAAGTACAGAAAAGGAAGAAAACAAGAGGAAGAGTTAGAATAACAAAAGGCAACTCAAGGCCCAGTCTATTACAGCACTGATCCAGATGTGTCAACAGAACACGCTTTACCTTGCAGTGGGGGGCAGTCATGGAGGCCTCCTCAAGGTAAGGGAACATTTGTTCCCTTTCCTCAGGGCTGCATCAGTGCTGGAATGTTGGATAGGTCCGGCCCTCAGTGTTGTAGAAGACCACAGTAAGCCACTGCCAACTTATTTTAACAGGGAACTGCAATAGCACAATCCTAAGCATAATGGAGAGGAGTTTACTTTTGAGGTGCTCATAGGCTTATAGCAGAAGTTCCCAAACTGTGCCCTGGGGCATCGAAGGCACCCCTTGCGGAATCATGATCTGCTGGCCAGTGCACTAGAAAGGATGCTGCAAAGGCCAGAAAGAGGCACAGTTAGCCGAGTTCCTGTACGCAGTTTAAGCAAATTGCGAAAGGCCCTCCCACCTGCCCTGAACTTCTTATCAGCCTTTACAGCATCCTGCACCGTCTATGAACCTGGAAGTGACTGGTGATGACCATGAACCGCACACTGTTTGCATTGTGAGTTGTCCATTTTCGGTGCCAATGAACAGGACAGCAAAAATACTGGTGCCATTTTCAGATCAGCCTCAGGAAGGATAACATGGTTTTGGATTTCATCTTGACAATGAAGTTTTCCTCCTGCTTAGCTATTTGCAATATGACTGGAGTTCATAAATGGTATGAAACAAACTAGCTGTCATGCATAATGGCCAAGATGTTTAAACTTACATGAACGTATCAGGAATTTCCATTTCCATTCACTATCTTCACCATACTGAGGGCACAATCCAGAAGGCCCTATCGCCAGCGGTGAGCAGAGAAGCCGCACTGCGGGCAGTGGGTCTTCTCCCAAGGACCCTCCGCCGGCTGCCTGGCTCCCGCAGGATGCAGTGGTAGCCATTTTGGATTTCAGTAGCAGGTAGCAGTTCAGGATTGGGCTGTCTGTCTTTCATTGCCCACTGGTGAGAGGGCAGCCAGTCTTTTACATCAGCATGAAGCCAAGTATGGGGAGAGGTAAGTAGAGCTAAATAGGGGGAGAGGGCTACTCCCACAGTTGCACTGAGCTTTGGAGGACAAGCACAACTGCAACAATATTCCCCATCCCTTTCTTCAGCGCCAACTTAGAAAGGAAGGCAGGAATTGGCCATTAGAATACTTGAAAGCCAAGTTTCTCTGGAAACCTTGCCCACTCAATGCCAAAAGAAGCTTTACCTGTGGTTCTGCTGGGCTTCTGAAGCCATTCACAGATCAAAACAACTGCAGAGATTGTCCTTCCCTCTACAAAGGGAGCAATATAAAGGCCCAATCATATGCTGCTCTGATGCAGCACGGTACATAGTGCTGAAACGGATGCTACTATATCCTGCAGGGCCAGAGCAGCAGCTGGAGGACTCTTTGGGGTAAGGGAAAATAGAATCTTACCCTGTGTAGAGCTCCATTGATCCCAGTGGATCTATTTGGAGCTGTGCCCACTATCTCCAGTACTTAGGAAACCAGTGCTGGGCTCCAAGGCTCAGAAAAGGGGGTAAGATCTGGCAGCAAACTCTGCTGCTGTCCTCGTCATCCCTTCACACACACCCCGGGCCCGATCTACCCTCCAGGCCTCTTATCTCTCCATTCAGTTTTGCCCTCTGACTTCCCCCTATCCAGAAAAATGCCTCCCTTTGCTTGGCAGGAAGCTTACCATGTGCCATTCCTGCTGCTCCTACTACAGGGGGAAAGCACTGCGCCAGTTTGAATTTTCAAGTGAGGGTTTTTAAAATTTTGTCTTTACTTCAGTTGTTTTGCATAATATTTTGTCCAAATCTTGCTTTCTGTAAGGGATGTTTCATGGTTGAGCAATTGCTGCAGTCTGAGAAGTCTGCATTGCAAGAGTTTCATTTATTAGATCACAAAGATTGTACTTCCTACATGTCACTTCTGGCTATTACATCACTTCTTGTAGATCCCAACATGATCAAGCTATTCTAAAAAGTAGGTCCCGGTCTAAAAAATTTGAGAACTGGTTCTATTAGATTCAATTATTCATCCCATCTAGTGGCTGAATGCTGTATAGCAGTGGTCTTCAAAGTCCTACTTGGATGTTGAAGCCACATGCTCAATCATGATCGACTGCAAACCAGAAGTGAGCTCCAACAAGAAAACTGAGTTCACAGCAACACAAGGAGGGTTGCGCAGGGGGCTGCAAGCCTCAAGGACCCTCTGGAAAGCTTCACAAAGCCCCTAGGTATTTCATCATGCCCCTGGGTCCCTGTGGTGCTGCGATCACTGCAGCACCATTGGGGCACTTATTCCTGGGCCACTCCCCTTAAGGAGCAATTGCCCTTTTTAGGTTTCAATGGTGGGTCGCAACCCACCACTTTGAATTCCACTGCTGTATAGCATCTATACTGGGAGTAGGCAACACGGGGTTCACGAGCTACCAGTAGCTTGCGGCCCTTTTTAGCTCAAGCAGCAGACACAGTTGCCATCAAGCAGCTAAAAACAATGTGGTGAGACTACTGAGCCAGCCAGCCAGGCCTTTTCCAGCTGCCACCTTGGAGCCCTGGAGCACACAAGCTGTGGTTGCTCGAAGCAGGACTGGTGACTGTGGCCAGACGGGGTAATGGGAGAAGCAGCTTCACGATGGTGAGACAGAGTAGGCAAAGCACAGAGGGAAAGGAAGTGAAAGACAGCTCCCTATTCTCCCTGGAGCATCATGGGTGGGGGACTTTCTTAGAAGTTCTACCCTCCAAAGCACGACTTGGTGACCTGTCCTGCTGCCTTGCTCTGGAAGTTTTTTTCCCTACGGTTAAATATGGGGGGCGGGGCGGGGCAACCAGGACCATGACAGCTGTATTTATCTGCTGCTGTGTATTGCTTCTTGGAAGGATCCCCTGCCCAGCTCTAGCAATTTTTTTTCTACAGTTAAATATGGGGAATTTCAGAAACTCTTTGCCAGTTAGTTATTTTGTTAAGTAGCTCATGTACAGTATATCCGATGGTTGCCTACCAGAGTCTAAACCAATGCATTCCGGGGTTACAATGAAGATTACAATAGGTGACAATGGAAGAGCAATAAATCTGGAAGTGGGTCTTTAAAACTATCTTTAACTCAGATAACTGAAACTTGGAAAGAGTACAGTTTACCAGCATGAAGTAGGAAATTGGATTTTGGTGCTTTCCCCCCCCCCCGCCCCTTGCTACAAGGCATTTAAAGGTAAACCCCAGTAACAGTAGTTAGGCCAATTAGTGGTTAACAAGGCTTGACCTGTACTTTAAGAAAAGAAATTATCACTCTCTGCCATATACCAGAACGGTCTTTTACTAAGATTTGTGCAGATTTGAAGTCCAGATTGTGAACGTAAGGCAAAACTAGAAACAGATACACAAAGTAGAATTTTAATTAGAATGAGGAGGTGGTTTTTGCAGAAAAAAGAAACTCTTTGATCACTTCCTCTAGTAAAAGGAAAATTATTTTAATTAGAAGCTTCAGGCAGTATTGATAATATAATTAATTATGAGGGGCCTTCTGCCTCTTAAGGGGAAGCACTACATTATACTGTACTATATATTCTGAACAATGTTAGATAACCTGAAAATTAATGTATTAGAAAACCTGAAAATTACTGCTGCTAACTGGGCATTTTTTCAAGTGATGTCCTCTTATATTTAGCAGGGGGAGAGCAATTGCCCCTTTCCTAGTGGCTGTTGCTGGTGGTGTTCTGCATTTTTTTTTTTTTTTAAGATTGTGAGCCCTTTTCGGACAGGGAGCCATTTAACTTTATTATTATTTGCCTGTAAACAGCTTTGTGAACTTTGTGTTGAAAAGCGGTATATAAATACTTTGACTGACTGAATGATTTATGTATGAACAATGATTGATGTATGTTCCTGGCAAGCCCAGCATATGGCAGTCCCAGAATTCCACTGGCAGTTCCTAAGATCCAAGCTTATATAGCTCTGCTACAGCTTGGGAGAAAGGGAAAGAAACTGAACTGGCAAAACCTCTCTCAGAGTGCAATCCTAACCATATTTCCAGCACCAGGGCAAGGGCATTGCAGCTCCGAGGTAAGGGAACAAATATTCCCTTACCTTGAGGAGGTCTCCATGACTGCCCTCCAACTGCAGGATGCAGCACATGTCTCACTGGCACAGCTATGTCAATGCTGGAATTGCACCCTCAGGGTTTCAAGGAAATGAAGTATAGGCGTGCCCCTGTCTCCACTGATTCAGTATCCATGGTTTCTATTATCCATGGATATTCGGATGACTATTAAAGATAAGGGAACAGTTACACAACTCTCTCTTTTTACCTTGTTGCAGCAAAATCATTGATGTTTCCCTAACCTTAAACACCCCCACTACCCATGGTTTCAGGTATCCACAGGGGGGGGGGGTCCAGAACAGAACCCCAGCAGATACCAGGGCATGCCTGTACTGTGCATTCTAAGTGTGCTGCTGAACAAGACTTTAAGAAAACAGAAATCCAAAGCAGAGAGCTTATGATTCGTTCAATACCTATGGGTGCAGCAGGGTGAAAGAAACCCTAAGCTAGAATTTAGCCCAGCAGATTTTATAAATGTATTCCCATAGGATTCAAAACACTAACTTCAGCTTTTGGCACAAAAACAACTCCCAACAAGCCTCCATATATCGCTGCTATATAATACCACATGTTTCGAATAAGAAAACACATCCTGCCTCCCTTTGGGGAAACCAAAAGAGCTGCCAAAACCATCTGTAAACCTGCATGTGACAAGACATAAAAAAATACTCCACTGCTATACTACGCACTCTTCCTTCTTCTGCCGACGGGGCGTCAGCCATGGCAGCGGGAGATGCGTTCAGGCTTTCTTCAGGCGCAAGGACTGAAAGGGAAGACAGCACCCGTGTTCATAGTGGCACATTGCGACGAATACTTGAAGAGGGCTGGCTATAGCTAGACAGTGGTGGCAGCCTTGAGAGTCAGGGCTCCCCACTGGCGCGGGATCCTTCCCCTGCGATTTCTGAGCCAAATTCATACACTGCAGCCAGGCGCCCAAGGGCCTCACTCAACCCCACTCTCTGTGTCTATAACGTTCTAGGATTGAAACCACCGCAAAAAGGGGGGGCGACTGGTGACCCCAGACAGTCTCCCCCCTCCCGTTCCACCACCTGCCATAACGGCTGCCCTGCCGCGCGCTTCCTCAACGCAACCTGCCGTCGCCTGCATTCGAGGCCCTGCTGTCTGGGATTGCCCCCCCGCCCCCGTCAGCGAAAAACAAAGCACCGTTATCCCCTACACAGAACGGGAAGGCCTCGCCGTAAAGCTATAAGTACTCATGTTTTTGCGTTGGGTATCGTTTCCCCCCAGAAAGCCTACCCCTTCATCGGCCCTTCTAGGCAGAAAACTCTATGCTATCCTCTTCGACTATTCGCGGGCGAAAGGGAGGGTGCACGAATTACCATAGCAAAAACCCTTGGAGGAATAATCCACCGAGCACAACATTCTTCCCCCCCCCCGTGTGCACATGCGCAGAGAAGCTACCTGAAGCGAAAAAGGATAGAAAGAGCTGCCTAGGGTGCACGAAGCAAGGCACGAAGAGTTCTAGGGACGCCAGCGCATGCGCGCAGAGTTTCAAACTAGCGCAAGCTTCGGCGGGAGGAGCTCTTCTGAGGCGCCTGCGCAGTGGCACGCTCGTCTTCTCTTTGTTGGGAGTCGGGGGTTGGGCGCCATTTTGCGCGGCGGCTGAGTGGAGGCGCTGATTGGGTTTCGGGGACCGGTGGCGGAGCCAATCAGAGCGGGACCCGAACCGGGGGAGCAAGGCACGGTGAGTGCGAGCAGCCAATATGGAGCCCCCGAGCGCCGGCCCAAGAGCCGGGATTGGCGGGGCCGAGTGGCCAGTCAGAAGGCCGCGCGCGGGGCTAGGGCTGGGCGAGTGCTGGGGCAAGCGAGCGGCTGTGGCCCGTTGAGTTTCTGGACTTTACATGGAGACGGGATGGGTGGCTAACGCCGAGGGGGGAGTCGGGCGGCTTACCGTAATGGGGAAAACACGAGTAGGGTTAGTGCCGGCCGTCGCCCCATACCGCGTGCCTCTGGTTTCCGGGGACCGCACAAGATGCCCTTTCGTGGAGCCGGCTGGGTGGGAGTGAAGAAGCTGCGGTGGGGGAGAAGAGCAACGAGGGAGACCCATGGGCCACTCCCTGAGACCTTATGGGGTGGCTTTCCTGGTAGGGGCTGCTGGCCTTCTTCATCCTCCAGGCAGACACGCTTGTGCCCAGGATGGGGCTAGTCACCCTGTCTCCGGCTGCCAGTGCCCGCGAAGCTCCTCTTCCTTGGACGTCTGTCAGGGCAACCCAGTTCGTGGATTGTAACTAGATACCATAGGGGCTTAGAGTCCTGCGTGGACTGTTTTAAACGCCAAATTCCCGCGTTTATAATAAAAAATGTTTTTTTGTCTTTCAAACATCTCTCTTAGATGAGAACAAATACTCCTGGCAGTATTTCCTTTGGAAACAGCCGGCGTAGGTCCCTTCCCGGTCACCCCCACCCCATACACAAAGGCAGGCTTCTTCCCCTCTCCTCATGTTACCTTAGGGTTCTTTTGTATAACCACAATAATAAGAAGTCAAATCGGAGATGTACGTTGTTCCTGCTGCTGGATGACTGAATGCTCTTGTTCAGTGTAAGGCTAGTCTTTTTTGGGCCACTTAACATACTACTCAGTTGGCAAACACTGTATAGGGGCACGGTGAAAGGGGCATCTTTATACAACAGGTCATGTTTTTCTTCTCTTAATGTCAAGGCCTACAGTCCTCTGGGTGCTTACCTGGGAGTGAGCCCCATTGGATGCACTGCCTTTCTTCTGAGGAAAATGCATAGAATTGCATTGTAATAGGTAAATGTATTTTATGTGTGGATTCTGTAATGGCAAGTGACTCTTTTGATGTCCTTTGAACTGAAAAAGCAATATTTGGCCATTACACTTGATATTATAATCAAATAATATAACCAAATAATCCATGCTCATATTGTGAGGAGGAGTAGAGACCTTTGGAATAATGATGTCTTTTTTAAAGAGAAGTTCTGTTGTGCAGATTTCTTTTGTCTTTGGAGAATCAAAAGTAAAAACTGAGTTAGTACTAATAGAATTTTTTATTGTATGGAACGGCAATTATATTGTATATTATATTGTAATATTATAATATATAATGTAATATAATATTGTATATTATAGTAGCAAATCTTTATATCCTGTGTCTTCTTTGTTTTGTGGTCTTCAAAGAAAATGAGTGCAGTAGTTTTGAATTCTGTGCATCTCAAAGTGACTATATGTATAGCCTGTTGCATAAATGATCTTTAGATTGTAGCTAAATTTGGAAAGAAATCCCTTTTTGAAGGTTGGCCTGGTGAAAGATTCCCTATGTACAGTACAGTACTTATACATAATAAATTTTACCAGTTTGATCTAAAGATTCTTTTTATTTTCTTAGTTCTTGGCCTACAGGACACCCAGTCGTGTAATACTACCTGTAGGCATGTTTTATTGATCTTGCATTTTCTTTAACAAATGAAATTTTAAAGTGCAAGCTACTGAACTACAGTAGTAGGGTGTGAGTAGCAGCCTCTCATCTTCAGTTGCTGGGTTTGCAATGTTATTGTGATAACAACAAAAAAGAACAAAGCCTGGACCATGATGTGGAGACTTGTAGTTGCCTAGCACCGAGTCCCCTTCTTAGCCTTAGTCTGAATCTAGAGGCAGGACAGAGCGAGAACATCTGTAATCAGCTGGCTTGCAAAGATTTCTGAAAGATGTATGATTTGTTCACTTACCACCTCCAGTTTTTTTGTCTAAAAATACCCTTGGTCTTCTACAAGATGAAGATGACAGTGCAACCCAGCTAATTTAATTGTATTATTTTGTATTATTTTGGTACTGCTGTTGCTTGTCGACAGCTTGGGCAACCAGAGGAGAGAACCACACTGTGAAGGCTACATCTGGGACTGTGGATTGGCAGATCACAAGAATACTGTATATTCGTAAAAAAAAAAACCATTGAAAAAAAATGGTGGTTTAGACTAGCCTGCTCATGTAAGCCGCCTTGGTCATTTGCTTCAGCATGGGAAAGATGGGGAATAAATTCTTCAGATAAATAAATAGTACTTTGTTCTCCAAATTGTTCTTCTATCTATTGCCTGTGGAAGTGTTTGGTACAGTACAAACCTGGGTCAAGGAGGCCAGGTTTATACATTAAAAGTAAGCATAAAGTGGAGGGTATTCTGGGTTGTAGAATTCAAGCTGGAAGAGAGCTTTTTGTTATGTGCAAATAAGGATTAGTACTTGGGAATGGTAGTTGGAAAGCCAGAGTGCTGTAGTGTGATATGAATGACATAGAACTGTTTAGTTGCTCTCAGACTTTCTAGTCGGGAATGGACTGGCCTAGGCCATATTGTGCCACTTTGTAGGCACTAAATGAGGAAAATTAGTGTGTCATCTTTAGTTGACACATTTGGTAACTTATTAGGTAGGGGTATGTTTTTTTGGTGATATTTTTTTTCCAAAATTTCTTGAATTGCAGTATTATGTGTTTTTATTCTACATTCTCATTCAAAGTTCTCATTTTTATTAATTGTAAATGCTTTAAAAGTGTACTAGGTAGATGATATAGTGTCAGCAGATGCAGCCACAGTATCATTTCTCATTTGAAAAGTAACCTTTTTAATTTCTGGAAAATATCTTAAATACCAACATTGTGTTTTTAGTCAAATATTTTAAATCCCCCCCAAAGGTGGTGTTTTGTGTTTTTTTTATACAGCATTTAACAAAAAAACCCCACCACCCCTACTAATAGGAGATTTTTAGATTGTCATAGAAGTTATATTTGTAGTGTGCAGAGTAGATAGAATGTTGGGAATAAATGTTTTCTCTCTTCTTTCTAGGTTTGCAATTGAGGTGCATTGCATAGTGGATCAGTACTGGAAAAACCATGGAGCAGTACACGGCAAACAGCAATAGCTCAACGGAACAGATAGTAGTGCAGGCTGGGCAGATTCAACAACAGGTGTGGGAAATTACTTCAGATGTGAAATTTAAGGCTCTTCTTAACTTCTGTTTTAGAGGCAAACAAAGATAAATTCTACCTTCCTGATATTTTGAGTCAGAGCTGGTTTTCATTTGTACATTTTCAAAACCTGTGGTGTTTAGTAATTTAACGTCATCCACTAAGTAATTGCAAAACGCTTTGGATTGCTGTTCTCTATCTCTCTGAGTCCCCCCTCCCCCCAAAAAAACTCTATTCTTGAGAATGATGGTGTGTGATGAAGTGCAGGACCTGCAGAGCAGTGGGGGGGAATCATGAAAAGAGAAACTCATTTTTGAAATCTAAGACTATATTCCAAAAAACAGAAAGGCTTCCCAATGTTTTGCCCTAACTTTGTGAAGCTTTTTCAAGGGAGAGATCTGACTACCCCAAAAACTCAAAACCCAAGAACTCAGTGGTTCTCAAATGTTTTAACAAAGGGACCCACTTTTTAGAACTATCATCTGTCTGGGGCCCACCGGAAGTGCTGTCATGGCCAGAACTACCATCATTTTAATGCCACAGCCTGCTGCTTTTCTGAGAATGCATCAATCAGTTGGGTTATTCACAGTCATTTTCCAATTGCAAAGTGAATCAGAAAGGGAAAAAAGTCTAATTACAACCTTGGCACAAGCAAAATAACCACACAGCCCTCCCCCTTTCCAGCATCCCATATGTGCTTTGTGATCCACCTGAAATTGGCTTCGCCCCAACGTTTGGGAATCACTGCAATAACCAAGCTCCAAGAGATAAACTGTTATCTCCCAAGCCCAAAACTAATAACCAAATTATCTACAGTAGTCTTGAGCTTGGGAGGTAATAGAACAGGTTATTGGATTTTGAGTTTTGAAAGTATAAGCTAATCCAGCAGTCTCCAAACTGGAGGCCACTGCAGCAGCCAAAAGCCTCCCCAATGTGACTGGCACTGACCGCGACTTCAGCCCCCAAGGGTCGCTGCAGCCACGCCTGCCCAGAATTCCGGGTGCTCAGCCTGCTGGGGTGACAGAACCTGGAAGTGGCTGTCCGCGGTATAGTAACACATTGCGGTAATCACGGCTTCCTGGTAGAATGGTAAGCACTGGTCACCTGGCAGAGGGAGTCAGCAGACACCAGATCTGGCTTGTTGGCTGGAGTCTGGAGATGGCTGGGCTAGTCAGATCACTTCCTTAAAGCTTTAAACAAAGTTGGGGTGAAATGTTGGGAAACCTTTCAGGTTTTTGGAATGTGGCCTGGGATCCCAAAAATGAGTTTTTCCTTCTGGGTCTAATCCCAAATACAGTATCTTCTAAATTTGTATATGTTTCTATTCTTCCAAGCTGGTTACAGTTCTGCTCAGCAATGTCCAAGTTGATAAGCCTTAGAAGCTTATAACCATCATTTTGGGAAAAATAAATATTGAACTACCTTGATACTGCAATGAACATTTAGCTTATTTATACAAATGAAGTGGTATTAGCATTTTCATTGTTCACTCTTCAGGTTATGTGGCTTGATTATGTGGCCATTGAAATATGGTGCTGCTCATGCTTCAGTTAGCATAGAGTGCAGTGGTGCTGCTCTTAGGATTATACAGACATCCTTTAATTGTGGCCAGAGCTTAAAACAAAATGAAATAATACATGGACTGACAGCACAGATTTATAAAGTAGTAGGTATTACCTGACTTCTTTTTGTCATCCTACCATGTTTCTTATACTGTATGCTGCTATTCTGAGAAAAGTCAATGCCACACTATTAAGATTGGACTAATTTAGGCACAATACAAGGAAAGAATATTCTGATTTTATTTTTTTTTAGAATTGAGTCCTCTGATCAGCTGTTTGTTTTTTTGAGCTTTTAGCACAACGTAAAAAATCATTAAGAGTTTCCAAATTTAGCCATGTGGGCAGGAGCAATATATATTGCTCTCTGTTTATGAATATGGCTTGAAACAAACACTGGAGAATCATCACATCAGGTTTGGGCTGGATAGTTCCCCCTCAAAGGGCTTATTGTCCTTCTCTAAGCAGTAAGGATGTTTCTTGTATTGAGCTCTTCCTTTCCTTCTGCAAAGTTTCAAGCTGTTCCTGTTCCTTGCAGCAGGGCGGTGTCACTGCTGTCCAATTGCAGACTGAGGCTCAGGTGGCATCTGCCTCAGGCCAGCAAGTCCAGACCCTCCAGGTAGTAGTGATCTATCAGTTGTATTTATGTGAACACCGCATGAACCACCCCATCACTTCACGTCTGTTTGCATTGGGGCTTGAAATAGGAACAGAAAAATGCTGGCAGTTTCAATGCTTTATAAATAACTGTGGCTTATGCTAAGTGTAGTTATATGCTAAGAAAATTAACAAAAAGTTGAAGCTGGTCTGCCAGTCAAAAAATGCATGCAGTAAACCCAGTTCTGTGCAATTTCTACTGTTTAAAATATAAAGATGATTTTGGATTTTGAATCGGATCCCAGAGACATGAAACCTGTAGTCCTGAATCCTTCAGTATACGTTTTCTTTGTGAAGGAAATCCTAAATAAGGATAGACAATACATGTCTGAAAGGTGGTGGCTTTCCTTGTTTTAACCAGTGGCTTTTTAAAAGTCTTTGGCTTTTTAAAATTTTGCCAAATCAATTTTGGAATAATTTTTTATTGTGGTTGTAAAAATAAATCTTAGATTATGAATAAAGCACAACCCACCACTTATCCAAAATTCATTGGTAAGGGATATTTCAAACCCTGATTTGTGTCTTTGTGAAATAATTGCCATTGTGACCATCATCTTGTTTGGTAAGAGATGCCAGAACTGACACAGACTTTTTTCTTTTGCTGGTGAGTGTTATGAAGTACATTCAAAATAACAAAATTTCTTACAGCACCTTAAAGACTAATGTGTTTATTGTAGCAGAAGTATTCCTGGAATCCATTTCATCAGAAATATGAAGGGAATCTACTGCAGTGTATTGTCGATCCTGAAAGCTCATGCTGCAATAAATGTGTTGGTCTTGAAGGTGTCACAAGATTTTGTTGCTGCAACAAACTAACATTGCTATCCTTTTGAATGAAGTGCCCTTGTTAATCTTGTCTCTTTGCAACAGGCTTTACAATGCCCTTCCTTTTGTTTTGTTTGGTGTTTTGTGCTTGCTCTGTTACATGAATTAATATTCAGTAGATTATTGAATAGTACTGTAATAATAAACTGTTACAGAGTACTTGCTTATATTGAGTTAGCATACCCCAGAGTCCACATTGTATGTTTAATACATTTTAGTCCCACACTATGGGTGATCGCAGCAGCTTACATAAAATCAATTTATAGAACAATTGTTCCTCTTCAGCTCTTATATATACTTTTTCTAAATATTCAGAAAAACGCTAATGAAAAAGCCATGTCAGAGACAAATAGCTACTTAGAGGAAAGAGGATTTTCAGTAGAAAAACAGTGCAAATGGGATGTGTTAATACACATCTCATTTCCTGCATTCCATGGTCCCAAGCTAGATTATATCTCAGCAACTACTGTTTATAGGAAGAAAGGAACAGGTCTGTACCATTTCTGATGTTACATCCATCTGTTAATGACAAATTAACATAACATGGAATTTGACCTTTAGAAAAGAAGCATTTTTTTCTATTTTCTTCTAGTGGTGTAGTTCTCTGAAATTTGATAAGTAGGTATCTTGATGGGAATGTAGTTGGGCCTTTTCAGCCATTGAGGTTCCTTTCCTGGAACCCCTGTGGATAAAAAAAATTTGCAGATAATAAAACCCACGGATTTTGCCCACATCCCCAGCCTCTGAACCCAACTGGAGCTGTACTCTGGTTGGGTCTGGAGGGTTTTCTGAGGTCTGCCAAGGCCATGTGCATCCGCCTGCAGCCTTGGTAGGCTTCAGAATGACCATTTAGGCCAAAAAAAAAAATGAATGCTTATTCTGGTTTTTGATTTAAAAAATGGCTTTTTGATGCCTTATAAGGCATTACAACGCCCAAGGAAGCCCCACAAACAAGGTGGGGTCATGTTCTCTGCTCCAGTTGGATTCAGGGGGGTGGGGGCCGGCCCCCAAGGGGGGGGGGGGGTTGGAACCTGTTGTGAAGCAGATCTTTGGGTTCCAAGTCCACGGATAATTAGGCTGTACTGTATTTACTGTGTCAGATCAATGATCTGTGTAGCCCAGTAGCTTGACTCCCACAGTATATATTCCTTGAGGCCTCATAGCATAGATGCAGAGGCATTTCTAGGGGGTGGCAGGGGGTGGCACGAGCCATGGGCGCCATCTTGCGGGGGTAGGGGGCGCCGTTCGCATGGCGCCCGCCCCCCCAAAATGGCGCCCACGGCCCGCCCGCTCCCGCCCAGACCCTGCGCCCCATTCTCCTCGCTCCGGCTGGCCTTAAAGAGTCAGCCGGAGCGAGGAGAATGTGCTGCCACCCAGCGCCCCCTCCCACTTTTCAAGAGGGGCGGGGCGCTGGACGGCGGCGCATTCTGTTCGCTAATGCCGGCTAATGCGCCCCAGCCGGCATTAGCGAACAGAAAGAACGCGGTGGGGGCGCCGTGTTCTGTTCGCTAATGCCGGCTAATGCGCCCCAGCCGGCATTAGCGAACAGAAAGAACGCGCCTCTTAAAAGGGGCGGGGCTATGTCATGATGTCACGATGTGACGTCACGACGTTGCGTGCCCCTAGGGGCGCGTTTTCATTGGGCGCCATGGGCGCCCTTTCAAAGAGATCCGCCCCTGCATAGATGGCAAACATGTGCATGGCTCTAAACATTATGTGTGGGTTTTTTGTTTATTTTTATTTTTTACAACACGGTTCTCAAATACTTGGGGGGGGGGTAAACTGTGGCAGATGATCTAAAAGATTAAGTACCAGGTGTGTCACAACCAATTCTGGGAACCTTGATTGCTACATGACTTGCCTGGATTAGTTGGGTTTGCATATGTCATAAGATGTGTAGATACATTAGTCAGGCTTCCAAACATATAGCATGCCTCTTCTGGTTTAAATACTCCCTTTTTCAAACAGCTGAGATAAGGGAGATGTTTCAAGCACCCTTTTCTGTTTTAACTTTCCAAGCTTTCATCTTTATTCCCAACATGACTAGGGTGAAATGACATATCACAGAGGATGTAGAACTGCTGCCAAACATAGCAAAGTAGACACTGTCCTGTGAAAGCATATGCCATAATATGCTCATTAGTCTTTAGATACTGTACCATGTACTCATTAGCACATACTGTACTATGTATTGTACTCATTGGCTACTATACCATGGATTTTGATTTAGTTAAAGGATTAGTAAACATGTGAAATGACCTTTTGAGTTCTATGCAAGATTTCAAGTCTTTGGTTGTATTTGCCTTTTGCTTAATGTTTTATGAGTGTATCCATTAATGGTGGGGTATTTCTTTTTCTTTGAATTGGCAATTTTTATTAGATCGTAGTACAAAGGTGCAATTAAATTCTTAAGAAGCATGTTTTTTAAGTCATCAGTACTAGAGGTCTTTGAGAGGTGATGCATGAAATAATGTCATCACTACTGTACTTTGGCCCTTCTACCCAATATCTAAATATGTAGTTATTGATATCTGATGTAGGTCACTTATTAGACTCCTATTTCATTGTGGTTCTTTTCTTTCTTCTACTATAGGTCCAGGGTCAGCCACTGATGGTACAAGTGAGTGGAGGTCAGCTGATCACATCAACTGGTCAGCCAATCATGGTACAGGCTGTGCCTGGGAGTCAAGGTCAGACCATTATGCAAGTCCCAGTTTCAGGATCACAAGGGTTACAACAGGTCAGTATGCCCAAACTCCATGAACCATGATGGCTGAACCAGCAGTGACTAGCTGGATGCCCCAGAGAAACTCATAATTGATACAGCCATCACTTATGATCCTATCACCTGATTAACAGAAGTATAATTTCACTGAGGTTCTATTTAGATAATAAAGACTGGGAGTTCTTTAAGAACATGCTTAATCTATTTTGAGAGCAGTATTGGCAGTACATGTTATAAGACAATTGTGTGAAGAAGTAGTTCCAGAATAAATACTGTGAAGAGTTGAATTATTTGGAATATTAGACAAATAGAAAATGAACTATAGGATATGCCTTTGCATTAAATGGATAACTCGTAAGTATATCATAACAGGATGCATCAAACTTGGATATTGGAAGTGTTCCACACAGTAATATTTGACACTGAAGTTTTTGCATACCCTGGAATTGATGGATTCCGTAAAAGTCCACAATTGCCATGTATTGGTGCATTCAGTGTATTAAAAAATGTGTCAGCATTTTCTTGCCAAAAAAATGATGCATGAAACTTGTTTACTTATGGCTTTACCATGGAAAACTGATTCATCATGAACAGGAAAGGCTGAAGCTCAGTGGAAGACCATCTACTTTGCCTACAGAAATTGCAGGTGCAATCTCTGGCATCTCCTGGTAGGATAGAGAACCTTTCATGTCTGAAACGTTGGAGAGCTGCTGCCAGTCATTGACAGGACCATGGATCTCCAAAGGCAGCTTCCTTTGTTGCTGTCCTTTAATACTGCAGAGTTGCTCAAGCATCCCTAACTGATTTTTCCACCCATCTGGAAATTAAACAATCACAGTTATAGCCTAAAGCCAGAGAGGAAGCATGACATGACTTTTGGTAGCATGAATTTCTACTCTGTCTCTTCGTTAAATTTCCTTCTTGTGAGGAGGGAAGTAGAAGTCATCCCTCCTCCCTCTCTCTGACCCAGCTGTGTGTTTTCTTTTTCACTTTCCCTTCCCCCCCCCCCTTGGTGGGTAAATCACTTTGCCTTAGATCTTTAGTCCTTTACTCAGGAAAGGGAGAATTGACTCTAGAGAAGAAATCATGTCTTATCAACCTCTTGCTCTCAGAACCATGATATCGTATTGTCTGTCTTGCTTAGTTGAACAAAGTTCTTTAAAAATGAGACAGTTTACTGTTTTGTTGTAGATTGATCTGAGATATTGTGGAATAGAGAAATATGTCCTGTTTTTGTATTGTCCCTGTTCTTGTCACTTGGGGAGTAGAGGCTTATTGGCAGCTGACGTTAAGACAATCAAAAATGATATTATAGTCAGTCTCAACGTATTGGTTTAGATTGATTTTTTCCCCCTGATTCATCCTTCTACAGATTCAGTTGGTTCAACCTGGACAAATTCAGATTCAGGGTGGGCAAGCAGTGCAAGTTCAGGGTCAGCAAGGCCAGACACAGCAAATAATCATCCAACAGCCACAGACTGCAGTAACTGCTGGCCAAACACAGGTAATATATGGAGAAGGGAGCATATTTTTAGAATCTGTTTTATGTTATATACCTTGGGAAAGGGCAGCTCCTTCCTGTTGATAAGGCTTGGTTTTAATCTGGTTATTTAGAGCATGCATTTAGTTTTATGCATATAATTAGGGCTTGCATTTAATTGTATGCAGTTGGTTCTCAAGCCTTGCCACAATAATTTTTAAGGTTTCTTGATGAGGATACTTAACCTTTTCAAATTTGGGTTTTTTTTAATATTATAGTCTGAGTTTGAAAATAGGGCTCAATTTTTAAAAAAAAAAATCATAGAAGGAGGTGACAGTTGCACGGCATTCTGTGCTTACTTATAGGTTGCATGGGTTGTTCCATAAAAACTTGTATCTGAGCTACCAGTTTTCTGGGCCTGATCAGATTCATGCTTAGATAAGCTGTACAAGCTCATGATTAATAGGACCATGAACAGCAAATAATTGTCCTTTAGCTGTAGCCACTGCTTGATGTGTTCAACGAGATATTACACCTGTGCACTCATTCACCTTAGACATCTAGGGAATTGCATCTGTTTGTTTGGGTTATTTCACGATCCCAGAAACTAAATACGTAATGATTCCATCTCAAGGTTCTCCTTTCTCATTTAGGCATGTTTGCAGATATGCCTGTTTTCCTTCTCCACAAGTGCACCAGAGGTGTTTAAAAGTGTGGGTGCAGTTGTGCATAAGGGAGCCTAAAACTCTGAAAACCTGAACCTGTTTCTGGGAGGATGACATGTTTAGGGAACAAAAACTTGTTCTAGGACATTGAGGGACTAAGTCAAATGCACTAGCGTCTAGATATAACCTAATCCTGGTGTTAAAATTTAAAAACCATTCCCAGACCATTAGGAAAATGAAGTTGTTATAATTTTGTACTGCTTTGTGTTTTCTCTGATAGACTGTTTTGTTCTTCTCAGACTCAGCCACAAATTGCAGTACAGGGGCAACAGGTAGCCCAGACAGCAGAAGGCCAGACTATTGTCTATCAACCAGTTAATGCCGATGGAACAATTCTTCAACAAGGTATAAATTCTTCATGCTGCAGAGTACTGGGTCACTTTCTAAAATAGTAGTGGCCATTTCCAAAACAAGATTCATTCTGTTTGCTTTTTAACTCTTAGGGACCAAAGTAGTGCTGTAAAAATTGATAATGAATATTTTTAAATCCTTTCTTGTTTGAATTGTCAGTTCTTATTACTGTGATAGTATATTGATATTTGTCATGATATTTGTACAGTGGTGAAGGACACTGACATTACTAGTTCCTGAGGCAGCCATGTTAGTCTGTTAGCAAAAACCACAAGCGTTGTAGAAGGTAGGTTAAAAGCAGAAGAAAAGTAGTGCCCACTATTATGTAAAATGCAGTGTTGATTTACAACACAGTTAAAACAGTTGTCCTGTTAGAATATTGAGGGGGAACAATGGTTACCTGTTAGAACCTATACTGGGAAATCTGAGAAATACTGTAGGTGTCTGTTCCTATGTAAAACCAAATCCATGACAGAACTGAGGAAACCAGTGTAGGGCTTCAAGGCGTGGGAGGGAGATAGGAGGTGGCAGCAGCCTCTACTGCTGTCCCTGCCCCCAGGCCGCCCTTTTCCTGCTCAGTTGCATCCCTTCCTGCCCCTGTTCAGCCCTCTTCCGTGCCGGTTCACTTGCCCCAATCAGCAGGAACAAGTCCAGTGCTGGCAGAGACCTACCGGGAGAGGACTCTGCACTGACAGTACTGGCCTCTGCACAGCCACAATGTGCTTTATGCCATGTTTGCAACTGCACATGTGGTTGTTCCACTGCTGTTAGCCAGCTTAGAATCAGCTCTTAATGATCTGTACCAAAATTAGTTTCTAATAAAGTATGCATCGCCTGGTCATTCATGGGGCATGAACTAAGAACGAGCAGGGCATGAGCGCGACAACCTTCTGTTTGTCCTTGAACCACTCTTTTTTTGAGCTGCTTTTTATCACAAAGGTTCCATTTAGATTTTATGTCCAACAGACATCAATAAATCTAATCTATTTTTAAAACTAAACCAGTGGCTGCTACTAAATTGTGCAGCAAGATTCCATAATCAAATTCCGATATTTCAGTTAGCTGTTGAAATAAATTAAGTCTGAATACTTGGTATATCGGAATACTCAGATGTGTTGCTAAACCAAAATTTAACATTATGTCTGATAACCCCCCTCTATCTTGTTGTTTATGCACTATCTGAGCCACAAGTTAGTCGAAATGTTGCCTTTTGTGCAGTTTTTAGCCCCATTGAAGGAATGTATCGTGTTTTTTATCCCTAGTATACTTCACGACACTGAATAAAATCCGAAGTGGGACTAATGATGTTCCCTTCATGTTTTGTGTATGTGTTTGTTTCTTGTTTTTTGCCTTTTAAAGTTACAGTCCCTGTTACAGGCATGATCACCATCCCAGCAGCCAGTTTGGCTGGAGCACAGATAGTTCAGACTGGAGCCAACACCAATACAACCAGCAGTGGGCAAGGGACTGTAACTGTGACGCTGCCAGTTGCTGGAAATGTGGTCAATTCAGGTGGAATGGTTATGGTGCGTACTCTGTTTTTCCACTACTTCCTTCATTCCTAGTCTTTGTTTACATCTTTACTTATGCTGATTGACAGTCTTCTGCTGGAAAAGTACTTCATTGATAGATAATACCATCAGTTGTTTTTAGGAAGTCTGATTGGCTATAATGGGCATTCAGAATTATGTTGAGTCTGGGGAATGCTCAGGCAAGGATGTTCTTTTCAAGAATAAGGCAAGGATACTTCATCCACTTTTCTTTGATGTGGATTTGAAGATGTATCTAACTGCAGGCATGTTTTTCAGAAGAAATGCATAAGAAGTTTGATTCCAGGAGCCATGTATCTTTATATATATTATTGATGACATATATCTTTGGTGTGCAGCTTCCCTGTGACAGTGATTTATTTAACAGAATTATATCCTTGTCTGAATGCAGATGGTGCCTGGTGCTGGATCAGTGCCAGCTATTCAGAGAATACCTTTGCCTGGAGCAGAGATGCTTGAAGAGGAGCCCCTGTATGTGAATGCGAAACAGTACCACCGGATTCTGAAAAGGAGGCAAGCAAGAGCCAAGCTGGAAGCAGAAGGGAAAATTCCTAAGGAGAGAAGGGTAAGATTATAATCTTTAACATTTCTGAAAGGCAGATTGTCTGTTTCTGTTAGATAGCTACAGTGCAAAAAGAGCTTCTTTTTGCCCTCCAACCGAAGGGAATGAAGGTACTGCAGCAGTAGGAGGCAGTCTGAGGGGTCTAAACTGTCCAAACAGGCCTTTTCCAGAGACTGAGCCTTGGCTCTTATCTATTTCCATGCTCTGCCCAGCTCATCTGGCCAGTGTGGAGAACATCTGGCTCATACTAGTAGACTGAGCTTAGAAAGTTTCCTTCCAAAAATGGTTGGTTGTCTTTTTGAAACAAAGAGATGCTCACACCTGGAAATAGTACCTTTTGGGATAGGCAAACTGAACCTTTCCCCTATAGAGACTAGATGGGTTTGGTTTTTCACTCTTTCGCTCCCGTCAAAATTAGTTGTGAAAAAGTCCCACTGGATCTAATGAAACAAATTTGATGTGACCAGTGGATATCTCATTGATTGCTTTTACTCTAGTCATGAATGACATTAAGTAGAATTGAGGTCATTTGTATGACTTCTGTCCTAAGTTAGAAAAGTCTTTTTCAACAGGTCAGTGATCGGTGATGTTGTGGAACTCTTCCGTTCCTTTCCAGTTTTTGCTATTTTCATTTTTGTTTTTGGTTATTTTTAAGCCTTGCCCTGCAGTTATCTCTGGTATGGGGAACTTTCTTTGCACCTGCTCTCTGCTTGTAGCATGCTACAAAGTATGTGAAAGATATTAATGTGCTAGAGTCCAGAGTTCCTGTTCACCTTTACGTGTTGTGGTCTTCTGTGTAGAAATACCTACATGAATCCAGGCATCGTCATGCCATGGCAAGGAAGCGGGGCGAAGGTGGGCGTTTTTTCTCACCAAAAGAAAAGGACAGCCCCCATATGCAGGTAAGCAACATTTTCCTTTTTGTTTCAGTTGGTACACTTATTTCCAATTCATTCCCATTGATAAATTCAAATCAGCTGTCATTTCTCTACAACTTTGCTAAACTTTCAGACCTGCTCACCAAATGCTTGTGATCCTTCCTGCGTCACACTGAGGCTTTGAGAGGGATCTACTGACCTATTTCTGAAAAGCTCCAAGTAACTATGTAAAGATGTAACCCTCTTGAGAAAATGTTACTCTTTTGGTGAAAACTTGATAAGGGATGGCTAACTAGAGCAGTTTTTGAGGGGCATACTTTTGGGCTGGTGTGTACTGCTTTTATCTTAACAATAAAGCTGATTAATAACTACATTTTATACAGATAGGTTTGTAGCAAGCAAATTAATTCAGTTGATTAATTCAGGTCCAGCTGATTAATTAACAAAGATGTTGAATTGTAGAGCTGATTTGAAGGACTAGTTTTCTTGTGTTATATGGTGGTTTTATATTGGAAGGCATTATTGTAATTAACAATAAACAGATATTTACATTGTTCTTTAATGTTGCCAACTTGTGACGAGTTCAATGCACTTAACATGTATTGATTTTAATGGGCTTTGGGTGTACCCAGCTCTGCAAACAAAGGGGTTGTAAATAGCAACAACAGTACTTAGCATTTCTTCAAATTACTTTCCATAGAGTGCCAGATGATTTGTGAGACAGTGGCAATTCACATTATATTCTTTCGTAACAGACCACCTACAGACATAGCTGAGGTTTTTGTTGTTGCTGAGGCAAAATAAATGCAGTTGGCCCTCTTTCTGCGGGGGTTCCATTCCTGGTATGCCCATGAATACCTAAATCCATGGGTATTGAAACAGAGGATTTGAACCATCCCTCAGGCTCCAAACCCCACCAGAGTTGCGCTTCTTTGGGCCTCAGAATGCCTTATAAGGACATAAAAATGTCACTTCCTTTTTTCACAGAAAACCAGAAATTACTTTTTCCCATCCCAACAGCCATTCCCATAGAACCCACAGGAAATAGTGCACAGCCTCTGCGTGCCTCAGAAAACTGTTCTGACCCCATCAGAGCACAGCTCTGGTCAGATTTGAAGGGTCCAGTTGGGTCCTCCTGGGCGGGGGAATGCTCGAACCTATGTCGACACGGATATGTCGAACCTATGGATATTGCTGGCCCATCTGGATTCTGTTTTCCACTTTTCTGTAAAGACTCTTTGCTGCATTTTTCTTTTGTATTTTAGCGAAAATAAATTTTCTGTGCGAGAGCCAGGACCAATTGAATGTAGCCCCTCCCTTCACAATAACCCCATTCCCTGCAGTTTGCAATTACAGTTTCTGTTTGCTGCCATCTTAGCAAAACACCTACTTTACCCTGTGAAGTATAAGGACTTTCTCCTTTCAGTTAGTATTAAGATGCTCTGAAGAAGAGGTTACAAATTGCAAGCACTGTTTTTCTTTTTATTCCCTATACAGGATCCTAGCCAGGCCAATGAAGAAGCAATGACACAGATGATTAGAGTATCTTAACAACCAGCTGAAGAACAAAGCATCTGGACAAATATCTTTTGTCTCTGCAACTGTTTCGTATCCTACCTATCAAACAAACTTCTGAATGGGAAAATCTGCCATATGCACAATCTGTTCTCTTTTTCAGAACAAGCACCACAGTCTTCATAAGTTGTTTGTTTTAGGATTTTAATTGCAGTGGATTTTGCAAATTGAAACATCTGTGGACTTTGCGATGTACCCCTCCAGAAGCTGATAGTCTGATTTGCCAAGCCTTTACACATCCTCGACAATAACAGTGGCCAGCTTGGGACTGCCACTGCTTCAGCAATAACTGGCATGTTGAAATAGGGCTAGTGAAGCCATTTGGGAGTCACTGATCTTGTACTTTACAGGAATGCTAATATTGGAGCAGCCTGGGCTGCTTTTTTGTCTCAATGTAGCCTTTCAGTTCCAAATACACCTCACAGCCTCAAACTTTATATTTGTTGGTAACACCATTTTTCGCTTCAGAAGCATCTTCTCGGATAAGATGTTGGAAGATTTTGAGTGCTATCCTCAGCAGTTCAATGGAACAAAATTATCTGCTCTAGTATTGGGAAAGTTGTAAGACTTGGCGCATGCATGTTTCATGAGATACCGAGGGGGTTGCATGGTGACTCGGGAGATCAACATGTGAGAAAAACAGGCTGGTATTGGCCTGCGTGTGTAAGAGATAGCTGAAATCTTACTATTGTCAGTAAAATCTGAATGACTTGCTCTTCCTACAAGCTGGTTGTGATTGTAGGTTGTGATTGTTCCAAGATCAGAGGATTAGCTACAGTGCTGTTAATAGTAGTCAGGATAAGACATTTACATTATTGCCCTAATCAAATTGTAACTCATATCCTGTTGTAACTCAGACTGCTTTGTACATGAGAACTATTATGAATAGTCTTTTCAATCTTTTTATATATAATGCTATTTGTAAATTCAGCACTTAACAATTCTGTAGCCTTCATTTTATGTTATGAAGGGCTGCCTCCTACCCCCTTCCTAATGACTGCTCAAAATGGATTTTGACTACCTGGCAATCAGTCATTATGTTAAAGGAGCACAGAAATATGGGGGTGTTTGTTTTTTGCGATGTCAAGCTGACGGTTCAAACTTAGAGGTAGATCTGAGATTCTTTCTGGTAAGCGTCACATGGCTACACCTTTGGTTTCGTCTATTCATTATTCCTTGGTTTATCACCAATTAGTAGTGCCATGTGGTCCAGCTGGCCTTGAGTTCAAATCTAGTATGTTTATAGGCCTACCTTATTATGAACCAGAATTGAGAATGGAGGAGAATTGGAGTGGGTCCATCAGCTGAAAGATGAGAGGTGAAATGTACAATAAAAGCAGTTTCAAGGCTGCATAGAAAAGAGTCTGGGTGTTGGCTGCTAAATTTTTAAGAGTGATCAAGTAGCATCAGAATAGGTGCCATGTTTTGAAGGTAATTACTCTTGGAGGGGGGGAAAGGAGAAATTCTCCATTATTTGATCTTGCACTGGCTAGAGGAAGACCAGCTCCGTAAATCTGCTCCTTCATTACTTAAAGCAGAAAACAATTTAGGAGTACGGGCAAGAGAAGAAAGTTCTAGTAAACCAGTGGAGAGAGCCAGTCTCATTGCCTAGAATGTGCAGTTCTCAGGCCAGCTAAACATTAATTTTAGTCAATTATAACTAAAGATAAGATCCTGACATAATAGGATCTTGCCAATAATGAACAATGTGTGGAGCAGGGGCTTGGATTGTGCATGGAAATCCAGTACCCTTGCTTAAGCAAAGATGCAACGCAAACGTGTGGTGGTCATTTTGTATCAGCTGCACCCATCATTTTTCAACCTGCATGTAGATTGCATGTTCATAAATTGTGGTGTTTTTGTTTTGTTTTATTTAAATCTCAGCTTTTCTGTTCACTACTTTGAATTTTCAGCATCCTGGGTGCCTTTGTATTGATACTGTGGCATTCTTCAGCTGGCTACTTCCACTTGACCTAGCATTTCTCTTCAGAGTTTAACAATATCTAACTTGGGAATTAAGTGACCTCTTAGCGAAGGAACAATGAATGCTTTGTTTTGTATGATTTTCAGCATTTCTGTAAATACTGAGAACTTTGATATGTTCTGAAGTAGTGAGAAGGATGAGGGTGGGTTGGGGGAATACATTTATAGCCCAGATTAAAGTGGTTTCTCCATGTTTCCCCCCTTTCAGCTCTCAGTGTATCTTTGCAAACTGGGATGTTAAGGGAATCAAGGTTCTCCTAATTCTTTGTGTATTGTAAAATCATAAGGCATTTGGAACTTTAAAAACACCTAGCCATTGCTACCCTTCCCCACATTTAAACAAAATTGGTCTTTGTGATAGCTGTGTAGATGATGCAGACACCTATTTAATTTTTGGTCTCTAGAGAATTCCTATAGTTAGGTTTTCTATAAGGTGTAAAATGTCCCGGTAGGATTTCTTATACCAATGACTTCGATTTCATGTGTGTAGGTCAAATGTATTCAAAATATTTGTTAATATTGGGAATCTTAAATTACAACATGTTGCAAAGTATTCTGTTCCCAACTGAAACTTAAAGGAGATGTAGTACCAAAAAAAGTCTTAAAAATTCAGACCATGAAATGTGTAATTGGGGATAGACTTGAGGGATAAGACTAGTGAGTTTGAGGGGAACATACGTTCTTCTGTTGACCTAAAGCACTGAAATATTGAGCCCCTTTAAATTGGTTTGATAATATGGGGTGAAGTAGCAGCCCACAGGTGATGCTAACCGTTTTCAAATATTTTGCATGTAAAAAATGATTTTTTGGGTTGTGGATGAGGACATTGATATTTGTGAAATGTAAGGCAAAGTTTGTATATAGTTCAAAAGTTTATAATTTTTTATGCTGCATTTTGAGGTGTATTTTGTCTTTAATAGATACAACTGTAAGTACTGTGTACACTACCCAGCCAATAAAACGTTTATATGATACACTGCTGGCTTCTGCTCTGATCACTCTTAGGCTTCAATTATAACTGCAAGGATGCATTGCAATTCCAAATAGGATAAAAGGCATGATGATGAAGTTGGTCGGTTAACACAGCATGCTGATGACAGCTCTTCTTTATATCAAATTGCAAATGTTCTTAGCTTTAATTCTGCTGCAGTAACATAAAAATGATGCATATTTCTTTGTCCAAGGTCAACTGTCAGGTAACCTAGTACTATACATGAACCTGGATCTCCAAGGCATAAGTGCAGTCAACTACATGAGCATTTCTCCCTGCCCGCCCCCCCCCGAGGTTTCAGTGCTAAATTTAAGTGAGCATTTGCCTGTCTCAAATGGATTTGTGCTGCTCTAACTATCTAGCCTACCAGTATAAAGTCAGTTGCATTTGGTTACAGAGTTTATTACACTGTACAATTGGGTTGGACATCTTGGTTGTAGTTTGTGCCCTAGGTTTTCTTATCTAGTTTTGTTAGATGTTTTCAGAACAGCAACAGATGAACCATGATGCTGGGATCTGGAAGTTGGGCAGTCCCTCGTGTTGGGGAGGGGCTGTTAAGGCTTTGCAATCAGGGAAGAGTCGGGAGCCCCTCCCCTCGGAAAGACTTGTCACTTGATCTGCCTGCCCGATAGGATGAGCTTTCCCGAACTCTAACAATGACCCTGCAATGGACCCACTGAAAAAGGGGAATTCACAGTAAGTAAAATCTTCCTGTTTTATTTGTTCAGAGATAAGTCCCATACCCCCACGGGTTATGGATACCCTGGTTAAGAATCCCTGTTTTATAGGTTTTCTGAATGGTTCTAGTTCGCAGGATTTCAGTGTAGCCACAGAGGTTCATACACTGTGTATCCCCATTTGGTATGCTCATGCCAAGCTCTCTGGGTTTGGTGGAGTTTCATCTCCTAACGTGTTGCAAGATTATCTTACATCTGTGCGGAGATCCAGGACAATGCCTGAAATCTGGATGGAAATTGAGGCCTAAGCTTCCTCAGGCTTGTTTCACCTTAAAATATGGTAGATTTCCATTGCCATGAGGGTGTCATTTTCAATAAATGAAATGCAAGCAGATTACATGATCAGCTGAATGGTGAAATCTTGAATTATCACTTCATGTTGTAGGTGGAAGGGCATGCATGTCTGTTTTCCCCATATAAAAAACCACAGCATTACAGAAAACGAGCATGGTCAGAAAAAATTACCATGTAAACTGAGACATTTTGAATGGAAAGAAAAGGTGCATTCAAGCCTGTAGTGCTCAGTACTAGTGTGAAGTGGTACAGTCCAGCAAGAGAAGTACCACATAATTCTCAAGCCTTTAGCATCAATTAGCGGCACTAGTAACTCATCAGAGTGACTAATCACTAGACCTTTGTTTCTTTTCTATGTCATGAGTAGCTGTTTTGATCCTGGTAGGAAAGTATGATTAATTTCCCTGTCTGATTTTAACACACTTATATATCAAAGCTCTAATATTGATTGAGAGTTGTCCCTACTTGCTTTATATATCACATCTAATACTTACTGAAGCCTAGTAAACGACCATATCATTGTCTTTTTAACTACAAAAAAGTGTCATGATTGGGGCCTGATATATGGGGGTACATTCATTTTATAGAATATTGGAATATGATCTGATCTTGTGTGGTTTGTCATCCCACAAACTATCATAAAATAAGGATTTATTTTTTTTAAGATGGTCAAAAGCATTGTTGGATTTCAGAGTTGGAAGGATTGGGTCTGGAATGGAAGGACTTCCTGTCATTCACATGTTATGGTGTTGCATTGTGCATTGGCACCTGACCTTGATGAGAAAATAAGCAAGAAATGCCAGAAGGAAGAATCTCTAATAATTCAGAGAGAGGAATAGCCTTGGAAGTCAAAGTGGAAATGGTAAGGTCATACCCAGCTTTCCCTGTAAGCTGTAAAGCTGCACAGTTGGAATCAAAGCCCTGTGCTGCTGAATGATGTTGTGGTGCACTGCCCATAACTCCATAGCTGCAGAGCTTGGTAATGTCAATGACATCATCCCCAAGGACTCTGAAAACCAGCAACCACTGTAAGGTGCTGCATGGTTAAAAAAAAATAGAGGGAGCGTAGTTGCTGCCTCTACTATGGATCAACCTAGAAGAGAGTATGCTGTGCCATCTCTTTTGAACTCGACTGCTTTGGATGTATTCCAGCTGCAAAGAAGTCACCTGTTTTACATGTGGTTAGCAAAACGCTGTGTTAAATTGACCTTGTGAAGAAACATCCCCTAGGCAGACAGTCTAGAAGTCTACATTTGCAGGGCCTACACTGTACTAAAATCTTTATTTTACACAAAATGTTTCAATCTATTTGTCATGTTGTACATTTGTCATGTTGGGATCTCACACTGCACTACTAAAGAACCATTACAGGAGAGAACCATTGGGTGAAGCCTACCTCCAGAATACAGGACATCACAGAATAATTACATACACATCCCACTCTTCCTCTATGGCAGCGTTATTCAAACTGTGAGTCGGGGCCCACTTGGTGGGTCACGGAAAGCTGGGAGCAGCCACCTGTGAAGCTACAGACCTTTGCTGTTGTTCAGTCACTAAGTCATGTCCGACTCTTCATGACCCCATGGACCACAGCACCCCAGGCCTCCCTGTCTTCCACTAGCTTCCGGAGTTCGCCCAATTTCATGTTCATCGCTTCAGTGACACAAACTATCTCATCTTCTGCTGCCCCCTTCTCCTTTTGCCTTCAATCTTTCCCAGCATGAGGATCTTTTCTAGAGTCCTCTCTTCTCATCAGGTGGCCAAAGTATTTGAGCTTCAGGATTTGTCCTTCCAGGGAGCAATCAGGCTTGACTTCCTGTAGGATTGACCGATTGGATCTCCTTGCAGTGCAGGGGACTCTCAAGAGTCTTCTCCAACACCATAATTCAAAAGCATCTATTCTTCAGTGCTCTGCCTTTCTTATGGTCCAGCTCTACATCCTTACATTGCTACTGGGAAAACCATAGCAGACCTTACTCTTGCAATATTCCTGTTGTGAGGGTTCACAATTTGAATTTTCAAATGAGTTTTTTTTAATTGTTTTTAGTTCAGTCCCTTTACATAATATTTTGTCCTAATTTTGCTTTCTGTCTAAGATGTTCAGTGGTTGTGCATTTGCTTCAGTCCAAGAATGCCAGTTTGCATTCTAGGAGTGTCTTTTGATTACATCACATTGACAGCACTTTCTACTTGATGATGGCACTTCTGGCTATGACATCACTTCCAGTTGGTCCCACCACGAGTGCCATTCTAAAAAGTGGGTCTTTGTCCAAAAGGTTTGAGAACCACTGCTCTGAGCAGCTCAGGATCATCTACATGGCTTACATCCCTTTTATTCTCATAACCGTCTTGTGGGGTAGGTTAAGCTATGAGACAGTAACAGGCCCAAGTCATCTAGTGAGCTTTATGGATATAGAGGGATTACAGTGTAGATCTACTTGGTTCTAGTTAGACACTAACTACTGCAACACTCGCTTGTTTAGTAGAGTCTCACCCCACCCCAAAACCAATCCATGGAACTTGCTTTTCCACTTAGTAGTAATTTCAGACACTTCATTGCATTAACACTAATAAATACATTTTAATTATAATGGGGACGTGGTGGCACAGCGAGTTAATCCGCTGTCGCTGGGCTTTCAACCGCAAGGTTGGGAGTTCGAGACTGCGTGACGGAGTGAGCTCCCGTTGCTTGTCCCAGCTCCTGCCAACCTAGCAGTTCGAAAGCACCTAAAATGCAAGTAGATAAATAGGGACCACTTTGGTGGGAAGGTAACGGCGTTCCGTGCGCTACGGCGTAGAATCATGCTGGCCACCATGATCGGACAAAAACGCCGGCTCACAGGCTTTGAAACGGAGATAAGCACCGCCCCCTACAGTCGGTCACGACTAGACCATTCGGTCGTGGGGAAACCTTTACCTTTACCTTTAATTATAATGTACCCAGTGTCATCTGATAAGGGAATTATGCAAATAGCACTGATGATGAAAATCTATACGGGTTGAATATACCTTATCTAGACTTCCTGGAACTGGAAGGTGTCTGGATTTCAGAGTAAGTACATAAATATAATGAAAAATATTTCCTCTTGGTCTTTTCACTGTTACCCATATGGATGATACCCATGTGGTGCCTGCTGGCTTCTTTGACATTTTTCAACAATGTCTGTACTGGTATACACAGGGCAGAGAATAGAACTTACAGCCTGTACCTGCACTGTATGTGAGAATGAGCACCTTCTAGCGTTCACACTTCAGAAGTATTTAAGCCTTGGATAAAAATGTCTGGATTTCTGAAGTCTGCATAAGTAATAACCTACCTGTTTTGTAATGCTAATATTGCCATTCATTCTATTTCATGCTGGGATAAGCTAGCGTAGCCCATTGCATGGTGAGCCTGGGACTGGTAAATCCTTGCTGTGTAGTTTCAAATAAATCATTGTTTATGAGGCTACTTCTTTTCCACATCTGTAAAACTGAAATGCAGCCAACCTTGCTAGAAACTACTTACAATAAAAAAATTAATGTTAAATATCTACTGTACAAAAACCCTTTTGATTCTTTTGATCCATGTTTATTCAGTTTATTTCATAGTGTCATCCATTTTGAAAAGCAAAGCAAACTTACTTTTCCCTCTTACCAGTGCATCAATCAAACAAGTAACTCTTCTTGAGCCCCTTTCATTCCCATAAATAAGCAGCAATGGAGACTGATGCATAAGAGCATGTTTACATACAAATAGGTAATGCCACTTGCAATGAGCACCCACATGAATGCGCATCTCCCATCCAAGACCACTAATTGTGCAACCAGAGCTACATCATGACCAAAAGTAGTAATCCCAGTAATCTTGAAATGAAAAGAACAAATCTGACAACCTTCACATGATAGTGATCAACAAAACCAATTGCTTTAAAAGCACGACAAGCAAAAGATTTGGACTAGGAGATGGATCTGATTTTTAGCTTGCACAGTCTTCTGCAGCCCAGCTATGAAGGCTGATGGTTTGTATTTGTACAGCTTGGAAAAAGAGCGCTGTCAACATCCACAGAGCTGGTAAAATATTTTTATCTCATTTATAAAATCGGATTAAGAGCAACATCACAAGCAAAACAATTTGCAGAATAAGAGATCAAAATAATTATTATCTGGACTTTGATCTACATTGGCAAGTTACTGTAAGTCTCTATGCTGAATTGTATTGAAAGGCATTCCACTCCGTCTTATCTGAAATCAGATAAGAACCAATCTAGGCACCTCTGCTTATTTCAGGTTCTACCACTTTGAAGGGGGTAAAACAGTGCTACTAAAACCTTTATATAATATGTCAAAATATGTAAAGATTCTAGCCAAATGAACTCTTTAATTAGCCTTTGTGCTGGCTGTATATTGGCCAAGCCCGTCCCACATCTTTTCATGTTTATCCAGATGGCGTTTGTCCATTATCTCAATTTGCAGATTTTTGTTGACTTTTTGTTGCACAATGGCATAACCCTGACATTTATAAAGCATTAAAAAAGTCTGATATATGAGAGTGACAAATCCCTCAGCAATTATGTAGGGAGCTGATTTAAGGGACATCTGTTTTGGAACTGAATCGCTTCCTGCTGGGTACACCACAGTTTACAAGTGGTTCAAAATACAACAGTCTGACACAAAGGCAGCAGAAGTCTAGTGGGCTAATTCCATACTTTTTTGCTGTGGAATGATACAGCATAGACAAGCCCTGAGACATCTTTCACTTTGCCCTTTCATTGAAGGCCTTTTCATTGCACAACCCAACCCTCCTGGTGCTCCTTGGCAGTTGGCTAGGGGGAAACCTCCAGTACATCTTCTTTCCAGTCCTCTCCTTCCTGCTCTTCACTGTCCAGCTGTTCAGATTTACTAGACTTGTCATGTTTTATCTCTCCAGGAGTTTTCAGGAATCTGGAAAAAATAACCCACCAAATCAGAATGTTGAGCCTCCAACATCTCCTTTTTTTATGACCAAACGCTGACAGTAGTCAGTAAGATGTTTTCATTGGCCAGAAAGAGTCGTAAATCTACAAAATGCATTAATTTTCCAAGACAGACAGTACTGAATGGGAGGACCCAGCTCTATTAAGTGAAAAACAGGCAGCCCAATCCTAACCCACGCTGAATAGGGAGGCCAGCCTGTGCAGTATCCAGTCAGGGGTGGAGCTGGCTGCAGGGTAAGGGGAATTAATCTAGTTTGGCTTCCTGTATCTCACAGCGAACCACCAGAGGCCTCAGGGAGCACACAACATATCAAGATACCAGAATCTTGTTGCCACTCCCTTGGACCTGGCATTCTGAGGTAGCCTACTTCTAAATTCCCAACGCATCCCTCGGTTGCAAGTGGATGTGGGTCTATAGCCAAGGCTCTCCCTTCATCTTTGTCCAGGAGGTCCCACTCTGGAGCAGGGCATTTGTTGGGGGCCAATGAGCTCCACCAAAGCAGAAAAAACTAAAACTCTGCCCTCATGCTGCTCTCTATCAATCTCTCCACAATGGGATTACTTTACATGTTGCAGTTTTTCCCTTACCTGAATAAAAGTTTCTGTCCAGGTTCTTTTTTTATTATGTTGAGTTTATAGTAATGTCTCAAAGCTCTTGACATTTTTTCATATGTCATGTTCATACGATTCTGTAAGTTCAAAACATAATGACTTTAGTACTGATTTCTTTTGACTCTTACCCAATCCTAAGGGCTCTATTGCCTGTATGTGCATATGTGGTATGCACGTACAGCTGGCCAAAAGTGTCGTGAGGATGTCATAAAGCATGTTTGCGGCACCGTGGGAGCAGAGAGCACTGGTGCTAGGCCAGTGCTGGGCCAGATAAGCCGGCTATGATTGGAGAAGGGCCCAGCTGTGGCTTCTACCACCGGATTGTATCCTCGGTGGTAGGTCAGGCAGCCCAACAGGGTGCTGCTTGATTCACCGCCAGCAAAATAGCTGGTGGTGAGCTGAGTAGCTGCATTGTGGGGGGCGGGGCTTTCCCTGTGGGGAAAGGAGACTAATGTACCCTTCTCCTGGGGAGATCCCAGCAGCTGCCTAGCTGCAGCAGTAGCCTTTTGACTACCGCTGAGCCCGCGGCAGTTAAGGTTCAGGCTGAGGCCCTAAAAAATCTGTATTACATAGTTCACATAATAAAATCAGTAGGTACCTTGTGATTTCCCCAAAGTCTGGCTAGTCCATTTGGATCAACCACCCGAAAAATCTTGGCTTCTTTGTCTTCCCATTTGATAAATGATTCGTATTGGTTGTCACAGAGGAGCTGGTAGACATAGTCCCAGAGTAACCTACAATCTATGCGTTGGTACAGGAGAAAACATTGAGAGATTACTTAAAACTGTGAGTGCCTCTTTACTGGGAGTTCTGGCTCACCATTAAGTTGAGCTGAGGAATGCATTTACAGGTGCCATCTTGGAGTGGTGACCACCGAAAAGAGGGCTTGACACCCCGCACAGTGCTTCTGTGCTAGAGCTACATGCCCATAGCAATCCACCCCCTCACCCACTTATTAGGTAGGAATGTCAGCATTTTACCCTTGCATGGACTGCAGCTCAAGAATGACCACATTCATTAAGGTCATGCAAATTGAGTGGAAGAAGCATTGGAAGCTTACTAGTCTTTTTCTGAGAACTATGCGTCATGGAGCTAGGAGTTTCAAGAGAGACCATCCTTACCTGCAATTTTACCGCTGACAGGAGCTGGCGATGTCACAGGAAGAGACCAGACAACATCTGCGCTGTAACTGCTGTCTGTGTTGTGATGAGAGTGGCCAATCACCCCAGAACTGTAGAAGGGCTTGCTCAGAGATCTAGGTTGGTCTGCATGGCATGGATGACAAGAAGTAACTTTCACACATTCTGCAGACACTGCATGGCCATCTGCTGGGAGACCTTCTGACCCACCTTTGAAGAAACCAGCGCATCCTTCACCATCGTATGTCACCTTAATACCATGAAGCAAAAGCACGTGCACAGGACTCGTACTAACTATGGCAGAGTTACGGGAAACTTCCTTTCCTAGTATTTGTCTTATACAACTACATGGGCTTCATAATCAGAGAAGCATCATTATCTCCTGCAAGATATGGGTGGGCAGAAGAGTAGGGGGAGATGCGGAAAGCAAACCAGGAAATGGATGTCCAAGAATGTCCATTCAGGTTGGCATTATGAAGTGACCACCCGATGAGGAACTGGTGAATGACTGAATCATAAAGGGATCCTTTGAGAAAGGAGGTCCATAAGGAAAAGCCTGTTTGAAAGCAGGAATAGCAGGAAACCAGTCAATAGCAGGAATCCCCGATACTATAGGATTGTTAAACTAGGTGGATGGCAACGAGAAGCCCCAAGTAAAAGCAGGATATAAGCATAATAAAGAAATATATTTAAATTAAAAAAAACCAGGCTCCTGGAATCTCTGGTGTGCAAATTTAGAAGTCATACAAGATGGCCTCTTTCCACATGGCCTCTGAGAGGTCCTTCCTATGTGTGCTGCTATCAGCCAAGGCTTGGTTGGTAGTGATGAGGGAAAGGGCTTTCTCTGTAACAGTTCTGGAATATCCCCTTTGAATTACAAACTGCACTCTGCTGTTGATTTCCCAAGTGTCTGTTTTATTGGGTGGTATCATATTACTGTGGTTAGCCTTCCTGGGCACCTTTATAACAAAGGGGAATGGTGGGACATACATGTTTTAAACAAAATAAAACAAACCTGATAAAAAATAAGAGCAAACCTGAAAAGCAAACCCCAGACTTCCAATAGGAGGGATCCAAAGGACCATGCCCTGTGCTTCAGTACTGAGGATTCTGAGGCTGCGCTGTAGCTTCTCAACTGCTTCCCACCATGTGCCACTCCACAAAATGCCTCCAAAAGTCAAGATGACCCTGTGACGCAGCATCTGATGCCATGTAGTTGGAAGTGGTCATTCTGGAGATCTCACTGTACACCCAGAATTTGCTTGGGGATGTTCACAGTTACTTTGGCTCCTGGCATATGCAGCTCTTTATGTGAGCTAAACGTTCTGTCATTGCTGTGTCAAGCTAGCAGACCTGTGGTTGGAGAGGTTGAGCTTCTGGAATGCTTATTGCAGTTTACATGTGAAACCCATGGGAATTTGTTCTTCTTTTCATGTTACTTGGATCAGCCTCACCAACCAGAGCCATATAAACAAATGAAGCTGCATTGAATAACATACGTAAGAATGGACATACCATCGGTCAATTTAGCATAGCATTGTCCTTTTTGCCTGGCAGCAGCACGTCTAAGGATGCTCAGGCGCTCAGATGCTGTGGATTGTTCTTGGACCCTTTTGCTTGCTAAGAATGTACTTTACAGGCATGCCCCAGTATTCGCTGGGGTTCCATTTCTGACCCCCGCCCCGCCTCCGTGGATACCTGAAATCGTAGATATTGGGGGCACCTTTTTAAAGATAGGGGAACATCAATGGTTTTGCTGCAACAAGATTAAAAAAGAGATGTGTCCCTATTAGTTAGTTCCCTTATCTTTTTTAATAGGTGTCCCAGTATTCAAGGTATCCGTGGATAACTGAAACCATGGATACTGAATCAGATACCGGGGCATGCCTGTATACCACTGAGCTCTGGACCTAGCCCTAAAGGGGCAAGTGCCTGCCGGCTCCCAATATCTATCAATCAATCAATCAATCAATCAATCAACAGGTACTTATATACCACTTTTCAACACCAAGTTCACAAAGCGGTTTACAGGCAAATAGTAATAACAATAAAATTAAATGACTCCCTGTCCCAAAGGGCTCACAATCTAAAAAAAAAGGCAAACCACCAGCAACAGCCATTAGAAAGACACTGCGCGGGGGTGAAGAGGGACAATTACTCTCCCCCTGCTAAATATAAGAGAAACACCACTTGGAAAAGTGCCTCTTGCCCAGTAAATGTGAGAGGAACACAAGCTACACATCCACACTTGTGACATGCAAGCTGAAGGTAATTACCATGACTAAACTACTGCATTGCAGGACTCACCTTCTGAAATGCCCTGGGTCTTTGGATGTTCTGCCTCCCAAAAGGGAGAGTTAAAGAAAGGGCTGCAGACAAGTGCTCTTCTCTGGGTCTTAATATATTGGAGTAGCTCATACAAAACATCTCCTGTGGAAAAAGAAAAAAATATGGCCCATCCAACTCCACAAAATATATATCTATATAAGTAAAAATATTTGGCTTACATTTGAAGGAACACATGAACAATTGGCACTCATTTTGTGATGGCATTTCATGAATGAATGAATGAATGAATGAATGAATGAATGAATGAATGAATGAATGAATCCTCATCTCCTAGTCAGATCAGGAGGACATTTTCAATCTTGTTTTGCAAATTAGTCCACTCAGAAATGCAATTCCCTAATACCTAGCATATCGGACACTGAAACAACAACCATGACTTATTTATATGCAGCTCATTCAGACTCAGTGTACTCTGATGTTGTCATAATGGTTTGGCCTCTTCAGGGAATGGACTAAAAAGAATGACAATAAATAGCCAATTAAACATGTGAGTTCAGTGGTTCCCAAACTTGTTAGCATCAAGAGCCACCTAAAAAAAGTTTCACTTTACTAGCCGCTCAAGCATCTGTGGCAATAATGGTGATGAGACAGCAGTGATGCCTGCAAGAAGCAGGTTGTTTAATCTATGATACACTTACCCTAATCTGCCTTTCAGTTTCATGACCCACCAAAAATTGGTCGTAACCCACTGGTGGATAACAGACCCACAGTTTGGGAACCGCTGCACTAGTTCCTTCCACAACAGGCATCTATTAGAATAGCTCTATGCAAGCCGTAACTGTATATGAAAGATAATTTTAAAAAAACACTATGATTTTAAGTATCTGAAAGTACTGTACTGCTGCACAATTCTTGGGGGCTTCCTGCATGTTCCTGTGATTGATTGTGGGATTCCTGATGAGGATCTAATCATTGTTCAGTAACCTTCAGCCATTTCAAAGTGGCATTCAATGGACATTCAGCAGGGCAATATTTTTCAGTAGGGCCTTTTGGGGACAGTTCTATAAAGTGGGAGGTAAAGGAACAAAGGTAGCAAAAAATAAAAAAAAAGCCATTGCAAGCAGCCAAATACCTTTGTTCAAAGTCAATAAGGCTATGAACATTCAAATAGTTTATTATACTCAAGTTGACTTCAATGGAAGAAATCTGGACTAAGAAGTTGGAATTCATGATATTCATGAGCACAAGTCGCTCAGTTTCACTTTCCATTGGGCTCAATACATTTTCCTTGTAAGCTCAATTTCACTTTCCATAGGACTTAATAAATTTTCCTTATAAGCTATCAGCTTGTCAGTTTTGCGACCTACCAAAAATCAGATCGCCACCCACCGGTGTGTCTCAACCCACAGTCTGGGAACCACTGCCTTAGATGAAAGGTTGTCCACACAAGAAACTCAATTGCACAATCCAATATACTAATCAGCAAGCCCCACTTTGTTCAGTCCACATATTCCTAAGAAAGCATGCAGCCTTAAGAAAGGATTGCGGCTTTTAAGGGTTAAAGCCACTTCACATAGACAGCTGTGCTATTCCAAATTATCTTCCAGATTATGTGCTTTCAGAACTAAAGTACTGATCACCACGAAGGTTTTGCATATTAATATAACACACTCTGACTGTCATCCCTAAACTCTTAAATGTGTTTTTCTTTCTTATTGTCTTCCTTTATAAGAAATCCTGCTCTGCAAAAGATCTTCACCATCCCTTGAGGAATGAGGAGTAGCATCTCTAACCTGAATTAGGAGCCCGCAATCTGAAATCCTCCTTGGTGAGAATACAAAGTGCTTTGCCATTCATTTCAAATTTGTTTCCATCTGTTTCCCTGAGTGAATACTCTTTTTCAGCCCATCTTAACCAGTGAATCACATCATCCTTGCTCCACAGAGAGGGTTGGATTCCTGAAACCAAACAAGACACTTAGAATACAATAAGGAGATGCCCCATCTCCTTCCCTTCAATTGTACAGGAAACACCCTTCAAGACATCCGCCCATTCTTTCAGCTTTTCGAAGGGGTTCCAAGACTTTTTAAAAACTTGGTAAGATTTCTAGGGCCCAAACCCATTCAGACACTGTGCAGATGTCACACAGCCACCAGCACAACATCCTGGTATCTAAGCCCATCCAGGCAATGCCATGCCAGTGTAGCCCTCTCACTGACGCTGCTGCAGCTCTTCCTAGCAGTGCTCTAAAAAAGGTACACCTGACTTTGTCCAGATTTTACAGGAAGTGTGAGTAAATATGACCACCATTTGCCCTCCGCCCGGTTTGCTCTTCCATCCCTCCTGCCTCTTGTGTTCATGATCATCATTCCTTGCCTACTCCAGCTCTTTGGCTTGGGGCACTGTGTAACTCTGCATTCCCTGGCACTCTGGGGCTCCCCAATATTCCATGCACGTGCTGGTGGCATTCCGTGAGACTTTTTTAATCCATGTAAAGGGCTCAGGAGATGGTAAAGTTTCAGGACCACTTTAGATGATCAGTGTTCTTCAACCTATCGGTCTTATTTGGGCTGGGTGGGTCGCAGCAACTTTTCAAATCCTGTCCAATCCAATAATGATACTGCCTTAAAGGAACTTGCTATAATGCTGCACAGCCTTTTCTTGCTGTCTTGCCCCACAGCTCCTAAAGCTGGCCCTGCTCAGGCTGCTACCTCACAGGGTTGTTGGGAAGATATAAGAAGTGGGGGAAACAGGGTAGGTGGTGGGTCTCCAGCCTCCTACGTTATCTATCTATCTATTTATCTATCTATCTATCTATCTATCTATCTATCTATCTATCTATCTATCTATCTATCTGGATTATGACATGAAAAAGGTTGGATTATTGCCTTAGATCAGTGGTTCTCAACCTTTAGGGGTACTAAAAAAGAATTGAATAATGACAGAAACAGCAGATCTGTATTAGAATTCACAGCAACTACATTAATTACAAATATTTTACTAATATGAGGGGTACAATTTAGGGAAATAGGCTGCCAAGGGGTACTCAAGGGAAAAAAAAAAACACTGGGAACCCCCGCCTTAGATGATGTCTCTTGTACTCACTCAGCCGGCCTGGCAGTGTGAAGATGTGTCCCTCACAGAGTTGGAGTGATGCCACAGGTGTGGGCTGCAAGGGCAAAGTGGATGTTACCCCAGGACTTGAAGAACTGGCTGTCACTTCACCCTTGAGATAGGATGGAGGAAATTAAAAGCTGTACCATACAGATCTGTGACACATTCATGTGCAAAGTGTTTTTCAACCTCACAGTCACTCAGAAAGTAAGTCAGCATGGCTGGGCAGAGAATGAGAACTGTGAGACCTGGGTTCAAATCCCTCCATGACAGGGGCATATTGTGTAATAATGGGCAAATCTCTCTCCATGTTTCACCTGTTGTGAAATGGAAATAATACAGTAGTTGCCTTCCACAAAGGGCAATTCTAGAGATGAATGCAATCAAAAACATTAAGTGCCTTGCAAATTAAAGGCACAGCTTAGCCATCATAAAGGCTGGAATCCTGTGCACACTTTCCAGAGAGTAAGCCTCACTGAAGAAAATGACACATACAACCATAACTTCTGAGTAGACAAGCATAGAATTTTGCTCTAATAACTTTTAGTTTCCATTGATTTTGACAAAAAACACACATGTGAAATCAAGTAAGCATGCCCAGCAGTGAAGAGTTGCCAACTCTGCCTGCAGCTATTTCTGGAGACTCCCCCCCTCCCCACCCCATGAGGCAATCTTGGAAATTCCCAGAGGCCCTGTTCAAATAGTCAGGATTGCTTTCAGTAGCCACCTGGAGGGTTATATTGTAGATTCCTGGAGACTTTAGATCAATTCCTGAGGAGTGACAAAAGCCTTAAGGTGCTTAATTTTGATTCATTTGTGCCCTATGGCAGTAAAGATGAGAGGATAACTTTGCTAATGCATGCATAACCCACCAAGCTAATTGAAGGGAAAGGACTCAATCCTTTCACAGGTTCTCTCTGCAGAAAGCAGGTCTCTTTGGGAAATTTTCAACCTACAGTTCTATTAATTTATGGGCTTCAGTATACATGTAAATCACAACCCTCAATCCTCTATGCCTGAGTATTCTCATTGGGCAGTGAGATTATTCCAAAGAAAGTGTATCAAAGACCACCATCTACATAGTTTTAAAGGATGGCTTATTAGTGTTCTTCAGACTTGGGGTCAGGACCCCAATGGGGTGTAGCCTCAGTTGTGGGGTTGTGGCAACTTATGGGAATGAAAAAGGTTGAAGACCACTGGAGTAGAGCACTATGAGGTCAAGGGGGAGGCATTTGGTGTATCCCTTCAAGGATCAGGAGATCCCTTCAAGGATCAGGAGACTGTGTCCCAGTCCTGCTCAGGTTCTTAGCAAAAATAGCTTTTACAATTGCCCGGCTTCATGGTAACTTTTTCTGCTCTCTCTCTCTCTCTCTCTCTCTCTCTCTCTCTCTGAGAATATTTGGTTACAGTGAACAGCTCTGGGAGGGCATTTTGGTGGCAGGGAGTGGGCTGCAAAGGTGGGCAAAAAGAGTCCCAGGAGAGGGCAGGATTGATAGTGGTTCCCCGGTCACATTATTTATTTATTTATTTATTTGGGTCATGGCATAAAACGGTTGAAGACCACTAGCTTTTATGCAAAAAAACAAAATTTCATCGGTTTCATTTAGTCATTTCAATCTGATTTAACACTTCGCAAGCCCAATGTATACAATGGCACAAAAAGCAGGGGAAAGTGAAACTGAACGCTGTTTGCTGAAGTACTTTCCAATTAAAAAGTAGTATTCACAGTGCACATTAAACAAATCTACCACTATTGTATTTTTTATACTTTTCCATAGAGCACGTCTGATTATTTTAATAGCAATTACTTTTCCATTTGTTTCACGATATCCTTTGATAGAAGGGACGTGCATGTTGTGTTTTGCTTTCTCTACACCTGTGATTTGATGATACATTGTCCTTGAATTTAAAATGCTTCATACCATTGCAACCTCTATTAATAACACTCAAGTGATGTACTCCAGTTTTTAAAAATACATTTTTAGAGTAACTTGTTTAACACCCTAAAAATGTTTAGCCAGCCTGTCTTAAAATAAATATTAAAGCATCCAAGGAGTTAAGCTTCACAACCTTTTCAGGATTGCTAGTTTTTTCTTTCACTTGAATCGTTTTTCAGTTATGCATACCGCCCCCCCCCCCCCGCAGCTTTTTTTTTTGCCCTTCAAACATTGTTTCTGCAAGCACTTTGGCAGCTTCGCCTTCCCTTCCTCTTATTGAATGACTGTGGGGAATTCCAAAGTTTGTCCACTTTGGAGTCGTTCAATAAAGATCAGAGTCGTGATTTAAGGGGGCTTGAAGCTGTTCACCGAGACTACACGCATCTGGAAAGTGGGGAAAATTCCTAAGTGTTACTTTGAAAACTGAGATATGGAGAAGAGGATCCAGGGATTTTGGAGCCGGGGAGGGGGCAACGCAACTCCACTTGTATGTATAAAAAGTTGATGTAAAAGGAGAGAGCTAAAACGGGGTGGCGGTTAGTGGGATGACTGTAGGCGTGTCTAAGGTTATATGGAAATCGGAGGGGTAGGGCTGATGGAAAGCTGGGTGGGGGTCTGGCGGGCATGGAGTGAGATCGTCCGCTGGACTGCCACAGCCGCGGCTCCGCTCAGCTCTTACCTGCATTACAGGTGAAGGTGGTAGATGGAGCCTCTGCTGCTCTAGGGCGGCTGGGATCTTTGGCTGCAAGCAAAGCAGGCTTCTGCCCGAAGCCCCCACTGCGCCTTTGCGCTCCGCTAGTGAGTGAGCAAACGCAGCGGACGAGCTGCGTGAGCTCCACTACTGTCCTTCCGGGAAACGAAAATGAAACAAGCCGGATCCGAGAGCAGCAGAAGTTCGGCCCGGAAAACAGCGATCGCCGCAGGAGGATTGCCACTTGGCGTGGGCTGAGGGCCCGCTTCCGTCTTCTCCGCGCCGCGGGAACGCGAGCTAGGGGGAACGGAGTGGCTGAGAGAGCAGGAGTGTCCCCGCCGGGACTTGGCGGCGGCTGCGGATCGTTTGGCTTGTCGAGCATGTTACGGTGGTGAAAGCAGCAGAGTGGCGTTCCGAGAGGGGGGCAAAATGCTAAGTTTTGCAGGAGCCTGAGCTCCTGGTCCTGGATAAAGTGGCCCCTCCGCATTTGATTATGTGACCATCAAATGACATCCCTGGAATACAAATTCTTGGACTGCAGCCATTGCACAAACATGAAACAGCCCTGATCAAAAGCAGGATTAGGACAAAATATTAGGTAAAAACACTGAACTATAAACAAAATTTGAAAAAAAAAACACCCCTCCCGTGAAAATTCGAGCTGTGAACACTCACAAAAAGAATATAGCAGAAGCAAGGCCTGCAGCTTCCAAGATGGCTGCTCCCAGCTTCCCACCTGTCATCATGTTGTGACCCACCAGTGAGTCCCAACCAACCCATGGCCCTGCCTGTAGAATTGATAGCAGCCCAGTGAAGCCAGGGGGCGGGCTTAGCGGCCATGTTGTGTGACTCAAAACAATGCTGATTCCAAGCATTTCAGATTGCTTTGCGCGTACTGTTTAGGACTTAATAGTTTACTCCTGAAGTAAAAACTTACCAAAATAAAAACGTGTGATCGTGGAGAAACATTATTGGTAACCTTATTATGAGTTAATATGCAATTCCAAGGTTTAATTCCGCATAATTATATTACTGAACATACCGGACAAAATACTACTTGCTGTCTATTTAAACTCGGATTACACTGTTTTGACAGACTTATTTTTTGAAATCTTATTTTTTGAAACAAGCAAAAATAAAAACATCATGCCCCATAAAAAAAATTCTGTACTCACTGAACGGTAGTTTTATTGAACCGATGTAATGAGAATACACGAATCTTTCTGTGGAAATTAAATCCCATTTTTCGTACAGCGATTCGCACACCCGTATGCAGAACACGCAGGCATGCTTAAAGAGGTTGAGATTAACTTTTACACACGTGCAGGGAGATTTTTATTTGTGAATCCCGCGGCAATCCTCCTTCGCGGCGATGATCTGAGTCAGCCATATTGTGAGACCTGGAAGCTTCAAGAAAGTAATGTCATGTCTTCTCCAGTGTATAATACCTCCATGGTCCCAACCAACAGTTTGAGAAACACTGCCCTAGGCATTCAATGGGGGGAATTGGAACTGAAACACTGAGCTGTTATACTGCACTGCTGATATGTTTGAGGGTTGCCACCAAAGTGTCCTTCGTAAATAAACCCAGTTTTGTTTGAAAAGCTGCCAGGAGGGAAAAAGAGATTCAAATATTGAAAACCCAAAAGAGAGTGAGTGTCCCTCATCCCTCAAGGCCTTGCAGAGAGTGAGGCCCTGGCAAGCTATTTGCCCTGGTACAGCCAGATTATGACTGTAGTTCTTATTAAGTTCCAGATATGAGTGATAATTAAAAGCACAATATAGTGTGATTTTAATACCCCTGCAAAAACATGCGGGAGGGGATCCATCCTGACCCTAACATAATCCCACTGAGGGTGTGATCCTAACTTGGAGTTAGGCCGGCACAGTTAGGCCAGCAACGTTTGACCGGCACAAGGGACACCATAAAGTATGTTTGGACCATTCTTGTAGTCAGAGAGGCCAGCACACAGACATGCGCCATCCCCCCTGACTCTGAGAGTGGTACAAACACACTTTACAGTGGCCCTTGTGCTGACCAAACTTTGCTGGCCTAACTCCAGGTTAGGATTCATGCCCTGCAGCAGCACCATGAACTCCGACCATTGGCAATGAGTGCCGTTCATAGGTGCACAAACAGCGCTTAGAGGACATCATGGGAGCCACTTCTTGTTGCTGTGGCAACGGTTGAGCTAGGACTCCTCATGTGGCTGCAAACTCTCACAAGAGAACACAATTTGGTTTTAAAATTCAACCTATAAACCACTTAGGAACATAATCTGCCAAATCTAAAGTAGTTGTTTTTGGCAAACGACCTCCTAAATTTAGTTGGACCTTAGGTGATCGTAAGATTGAACAAGTTCCAGCGTTTAAGTATCTGGGTGTATTTTTTGACGAAAGATCTCAACTTCAAAATGTTAAATTATCGGCACAAAAATCAAGTTATGCCTTACTTAAATTTTTCCACTCTAGAGGAGGTAACTTGGTAACTCCAGCTCTAAAGGTCTTCTCAGGGAGGGTTATAACTCAAATGCCATATGGCATTGAGATCTGGGGTACCAACCAGAATAACTTACACACTCTTGAAGTTGTGCAAAATAAGTTTCTGAGACATATTTTGGCAGTCCCTCCAAGTACTCCAGCAGCTTTTCTCAGAACGGAAACCGGCATGGTATCTATAAAGGCCAGGGCAGCCATAGCCATTCTTTCTTATTACAAGAGAGTGTTGTACATGCCGGATAATCGTCTCCCTAAACTCTGTCTGGCTGAGCAGTGGAAGAGAGGTGGCTGGGCTACTTCAGTACAAATGCTCTTAAAATCTAAATCTCTTTCTACCGACATCTTTGTCTTTTCGGAAATTAAACAAATGCTGAGGGACTGGATTTATAAGCTGGATTTAGCTTTTTTAAAATCTTCTAATTTCTCTCAGCTGTATTGTTTCCTGAAATTAAGTCATACAAGAGTGTTATACTTACATTCACTTACTTTTGCCTCTCTGAGGAAGGCGTTCACTGAACTGCGCTTTCAAACCATGCCGTCTTAGATGGCAGATATCTGTCCACGCCTAGGCATTTAAGACTCTGCATTTGTGGAGTAGGATAGATTGAGGATATTGTATATTATCTGCTCCACTGCCAGCTTTATCATGATCCTAGGGAAAGATTTTTGAAGCCTATTTTGGCCACCCTACAAGGAGAGAGTCCCCTAACAAAATTGTGCTGGCTGCTTTCTGATTGTGACCCTTTTGTCACATATAGAACAGTGCTGTTTGCCAAAGCTGCCAGAACTATCCGTGCTAACTATCTGGGAGAAATTTCCGTAGATTGTAAAGGAGATTCCCTAATTTGAAGGGTGTACGTGTTGGTTTGCGATTGATCTTAACTTTATTTGCTTTTTAAAACTTTTCTGGTGCCGTGACTCGGATGGCAAGTGGTGTTTTGCCTGCCCTG
>JAJKFI010000052.1:942660-980925 GCA_029204185.1 Lerista edwardsae | reverse complement strand
AGTGTAATGAGTAATTTAAAAAAAAAAAAGTAATTTAAAGGAGGGACGTCCCTGCATCCTGTTTTGTATCTGGATTTTGTATTTTAAATTTGATTGTGATGGCTTTTAGCTAATACAATAAACAATTCTGATCTGATCAGGAACATAATCTAGACAGGACCTGATCTCTGATTCATTAATTTCATTAATAACCTCCATCCTTTGTTTCTTAGCCATAACTGTTAATCCGGATTACAGTCCCCAGTCTATATATTGCCATGTATTGAAACATGACTCTATCTAGGTTAGTAACCCCTTGATTCTCTCTTTACTGCCTAATCTGATACATGTTTACTCAGAACTAAGTCCCACTGTGTTCGATGGAGCTTATTTCCAGGTAAGCATGTGTATAAGATTGCAGCCTAAAGTACTCTGTAAGCACATGCAGTCCCAATGGCTCCACACAGTGCAAATTTCCTAATTACATGAATTCTGCAAGTAGTTCATTAAATATTATGAACACACATATCCACTTTGCCATTGTGTATTGTAGCAGAAAGCCTTGGTTGGTGATGGATCCCTGCCAACTGTACACTAGGTGAAATAGATGCATGAGTATTTGTTACATGTGATGAATTAAACATGGGATTTATGTAATGCTTGTTACAGAAATGTCTTCAACATAGGCAGTTTTATATTGTGGGAAGTATTTCTCTGGGTAGTTTTGAGAATGAGGATGTTTTTGTCCACCCTTTCAAGTGTACCTATGTATGTATGGTTCTAATTGCACTTACAATTGTGATTATAGATCTAGGAATCTGATAGTTGTTGCTGGCTAATTAATCAAGAACAAAAGCACTTAATGTGATATTGAGTGTGTGTGAGTATGTGTGTGCACATGCTAGGGGTAATTTTGGGTACATTAAGAAATTGAGTATAATGTTATTGCCAAAGAAAAACAGAATATGAAAAGGGACACGATATGTACTCGTCACCTGTGTGCGTGTGTTCATTGTGCATATAAAGAACAGCTGTACTGGACCAGGCCAAGGGTCCATCTAGTCCAGCTTCCTGTATCTCACAGTGGCCCACCAGTAGCCTCAGGGAGCACATATGACAACAAGATACTTGCTTCTCGCTGCCATTCCCTTGCATCTAACATTTACCCTATTTATGCTTGTACCCCCCCCCCCCGTGAAGACACCAGACTACGGCTTGATTTTAGCTTTATTAAACACAAGTGAGCAATTTTTAAATCATGAAAACCTGTCCCTCTCTCGCCAGTCTGGGGTAGGCGAAAAAACTGCCATCCATGGCCAATTTGGATGACCGAAAAAAATTTCTACCTGGGCCACGTGATGAGCAACCAGCTAATCTCAGACTGGACATACCCTTTATAGCTTGTAACCTGTGATGGAGTTTTCCTTCATAAATCTGTCCAATCGCCTTTTAAAGGCATCTAGGCCAGATGCCATCACCACATCCTGTGGCAAAGAGTTCCACAGCCTAATTACACTCTGGGTAAAGAAATATTTTGTTTGTTTTAACTCTCCTGACATCAACTTTAGTTGATAGTCTCTGGTTCTGGTGTTGTGTGAGAGGGAAGAGAACTACCTTCTATCCACCCCTGCATAATTTTGTATGTCTCAATCATGTCCCCCATCAAGCACCTTTTTTCTAGACTGAAGAGCCCCAAACACTGTAACCCTTCCTCATAAGGGAGGTGTCCCAGCCCAGTAATCATTTTGGATTGTGCAGTGATCATTTTGGCTCTCTTGTACTTTTTCTAATTCCAGTATATCCTTCTTGAGATGTGGAGACCAGAACTGTACACAATACTCCAAATGTAGGCTTACCATTGCTTTGTACAAAGGCAATACAATATTGGCTGTTTTATTCTCAATCCCCTTTTTAATTATCCCAAGAATGGAATTGTCCTTCTTCATTGCCGCTGCACACTAGGCGGACGCTTTCATCGAGCTGTCTCCCAGCACCCCAAGATCTCTCTCCTGATCTTACTCAGACAGCTCAGAACCCATTAGCCCCTATGTGAAGTTTTGGTTTTTTGCCACAGTGTGCATTACTTATTTACCCCAATATTACACTTATTTACAATGAAACACACCTGCCATTTTGCTACTCATTCTCTCAGTTTGGAGAGATCCTTCTGGAGCTCTTCATAATCTCTTCTGGTCCTCACCACCCAGAAAAAAAATTTAGTGTCATCTGCAAACTTGTCCACCTTGCTGCTTATCCCTGTCTCCAGGTCATTTACAAACAAGTAAATGTTTGTCCCAGGACAGATCCTTGGGGCACTCCGCTTTTTACCTCTCTCCACTGTGAAAACTGTCCATTGACACCCACTCTGTTTCCTGGTCCACCCCCAATTCTTAATTCATAACTTGCCCTCTAATTCCCTGACTGTGAAGTTTTCTCAGCAGCCTTTGGTGAGGAACTGTATCATATATGTTCTGAAAATCCAGATATATATGGTCACAACATTTAGCTGTTAGAGCTGTCCAGCAGTGGGCTGTCCTTTGTTGGAGGTTTTCAAGCAGCAGCTGCATGGCCATCTGTCAGAGACATTGTAGCAGCTGCCTTTACTTAGCAAGGGGTTGAACTAGATGACCCTGAAGGTTTCTTCCAACTCTCACAATCTGTGGTTCTATTTGTGTTTCATTTGTGTGACCATTTGATTCTTTCCTTCTTGAAACTGGCGTATTCTATCTGAATGTACTTTCCGTAGGGGTCAAAATAGTTTAGTTAAATAGCATACAGTATTTAAAATTTTGCCACAAAATGGCTGCAATCCTTTGCATGCTTACCTGGGATTAAGCCCTATTGACTACAGTGGGACTTACTTCTGAGTAAATATGCATAGGATTGGGCTGTATGTCAGGAAGGGGTTAACAAGTTCTGAATAGCAAAAGTCAAGTTCTGAAAAAAAATATTTTCAGAAAAGCAAAAATATATATCTTTTTTTGAAAATACTTCTTTAAAGTATCCTGTGTGAATCTATTGTTTCTTTGCCAATATGTCAACAACTTCTCAGTCCTGAGCACTAGCAGTTTCCCTCTCTTCTGTGTGTACCAGGCAGGGACTCTTATTTTGAAATATGTATATGAATCACCATCTGGATTTTCGATAGGGGGCGGAGAGCTTCATTGCTACGAGCAAACAATCTTAACTCTGCCGTCCATTCTGCTGTCTAGATGTGAACCCTTCTTTATGAAAGAAAGATTTCACGATTGCTTATCTCCTCTGAGACAATTCATCACCGAATGTAGGTAAGTGTAGTATATTTATTTTGCTTTCCGTATGTGGAACTTGATTCCAGAAACCGAATTTGACATGGATTCAGGGGGTGCTTTCAATGGTTCAGAGTTTTCCATGGATGTGTTTGTTTTAAGGCCTGGAACAGAAAGCATTTTAAAATACCAATTAATGAGATTTCCGGCACTTTTAAGTGCAGATTATATCATTCAGTCTTGGAATACACATTTCTGTAAAGTCCTCATGTTGGCATTTTAAAGAAAGTTTTCCCTTGGGAAAGTGTAGCGTGTACGTAGTTAGAAAAGCAGGCCGAAATAGTTGCTTCATAGAAAGGGGCTGTAAACCTCCTCCTCTGGTTTGTGTTGTTAGGAACTAGCTCGTCTGTGTTCCGTATAGGCCTCGGAGTAGCTCTGCCAAGAAGCTGCACAAAACAGGCAGGATGCAGTGTGTACAGCCTCTTGTAATCCTTTGTCAAAGGGTTATTATGGGAAGCTGTTGTTGGGCTATCTGGGACACGACATAAAATGGCTTATGGAATTTTGCACAGTCAGCAGCCCTGACATTAAGGGCGCAATCCGAACCAATTTTTCAGCACCGGGGTAAGGGCAATGCAGCTCTGAGGTAAGGGAACAAACATTCCCGTACCTTGAGGAGGCCTCTGTGGCTCCCCCCCCCCATTGCAAGATGCAGCACATGCCCCATTGGCACAGCTATGTCAGTGCTGGAAAATTGATGAGGATTGTGCCCTTAGTCTCTCCAAAGAGTCCTGCTTCATTTAAACAAATAGAATAAAAATGGGAGGGGCGAGCTGTTTTTTGGGCTGCACTTTTATCTCTCTGTGTATATATTTAAAAAATCTTTCTATCCCACCTTTCTGTCCCCCAAACATCCAAGCCAATTAACAACAATAAGATAAAATAATGAAAGCACCACATTAACAAAAACAGAGAATTAAAAAGTAGCATAAGCCTTAAAAAAATTAAAACAAACAAAAAACCCAGTATGAGGAGAACACTGAAAGAATCAGAGCACATCCCCTTGAGCATATTCTCAAACCTTGCCTGGAACAGCAGGTCTTCCATCAAAATCCAAGATGTGATTGAGCTAAATGGGCTTTCTAGGAAAGGGCTTTCCAGAGCCTTGGTGTAGTAATTGAAAAATCCCTGGCCTAAACCATAGAGCTGCTGCCTATCTCAGGTGGCTGGGAGACACAGAGTAGGGCCTCAGATAAAGACCTATGACCAGGTGAGTTAATATTCAACTAGGCTGTCCTTAACACACCCTGTCTATGTATCAACAGGTTTGTTTTTCATTTAGAGTAGTTCTAGTGTTCTAAACAACTCCTGGTTTGTTCCTCCTAAATTCATTTGTTGGTGAAAGCAATGGAGCTGAATAAATGAAGCCATTTGAAAGTGCTAAAATGCTTCCAAATATATTTGTAAGTAGCTCCTGTTGAATAAACACTTTCTATAGATTACTCTATTATTCATGTCACTTGACCAGATTTTGCTTCAGAGCAGAAGAGAGCCAGTGGTCTGTGGTGAGAAAATCACAAAGCACTAATTGAAAATGCTAAAATCAAAGTTTTGGAAAGGGGGGGGGAAGCACATTTTTCATCCTCATAGCTGCCAAGAGTTGAATACAAAAGGATCAAACACAGAGAAGTAGGCACCAAATTAATTTGTCAAATTCACCCCTGATGAAATGGGAAAACATTCTAGAATCTAGACCAGTGGTTCCCAAAGATAAGTAGTTGTGGAGACAGAAACGCCTCCCGCCCGCCCGCTCTCCTTCCAGAACCTTCCTTGTGCCAGCCGCATTCAGCTGATGCAAGGGAGGCCCTGCATCAGTGTTAGGTGGATGCTTGGATTGCGCCCTCAAATCCCCACTCAGATCACTGGGGTCAATAACTATTTCTCAGCCTTATTTACCTCACTGGGTTGTTGTGAAAAGGGATGAACATGTCTGTCACCTTGACCTCCTTGGAAGAAGGGTGGAATATAAGAAATAATTTTGCACTGAGTACTATTATTATTACTGTAGCATGCAACACCTTACAATTACCTTGGCAGGTAATTAATCTTTTCTAGGACGAAAGTATAAATCTGTATGGAAATAGTTGTATCCTTTGGGTTTCGTACCAACTTTATTTTCACAGATCTTCCTGATGAATAAACCTTAATGAGAAGGCAAAAATAATTTTTAAAATGTGGATTCATATGTGGAATTATATCATTGGAGGAAAGATCTTTATCTTTAAGATAAATCCAGCTATTTTTATTGGGGCATTGTCAAAGATAGGGGGAAATATTTTTCTTAGTGCAGCTGAACATAACTCAAAAGGAAATTGTTCAGTGGAGATATGCAGCTGTGATCCCTGTTTCTACAAGGAGATCTCAATCTTCGTGGCTGTGGAAATTTGAACCGGATTTTGAAGAAGGAGCTGTATTTGGAAGAGAAATTCAGGCGCTCAATTGTGCATGCAAAGCTTTTTTGACCTTGATGTTACTATACTGTATATAATATAAGGAAAGGCAGCTTCAGTCTGACCCCTTTATCCCTAGAGGCACAGGAAGGCACAGGTCATTTGACCACCCCCACTTTCGCACACTAACATACATCCCTGACAGCCAGGGAGCCATGCTTGTGCTTGGCTAAGAATAGCGCAGTGTGCACAGAGGCAGGTTTATGTCCTCCCTGCTAATGATACTGCTGCTGTATCAGGGATAAGTAGGGATAATGAGAGCTGACTGTTGGAATGAGAGAAGTAGGAATAAATAGGCAGATGACTAGAAGAAAAACTAGTGTAGATGGAACTCTATGTAGTTCATAGCACTGTGCTGAAGGAAGAAAACTGGTGAAATTCAGGCAGGTAGTGTCAAGTATGTTGTCAAGTATGTTTACCCTAGTAAAACTGAACTAGGGTACAGTTTCAAGGTTACATTGCCGAAATGGGAATTATTTTGAATTGGGAATAAAGGAACAGTGCTATTAAATCTTGGTAATATTATGTGACTCATGTGGAATATGAAAATGGGGGGTTTCTACAAAGAGGTTTTAAACTCTGTCTCCATGGTTTTCACAGTCTATGCAGCAAGCCTTAGGCCGGGGGTCAGCAACCTGCGGCTCTTTCAGCCATCTGCTGCGGCTCCAGAGTCTGGGTGAAAGTGGCAAAGGGGGTGACAGAGCAGAGGAGGAGGAGGCGGTGGCGGGTGGAGCTTCCCCAGGGGCTCCGGTCGCCATAAGGCTGCTGAGATGATGGCGGCCGAGGCGGCTTTGCAAACCTTCCGGCGCAGATTGGTCGGGAAAGGCTGGGTACCCGCTGCCACCGCCGGGGCTCGTGATGCAGGTCCCGCCACCCCCACTGCCGCCCGCACAGGCGCAGTCGCAGCCCGCCATCCCCAGCCTCATGGCGGCTGCCACCTTCCCGTTCACAGCCCTCCCGCTGCCGCTGCCACCCCCTCCACTGCCGCCTCCTCTGCCCCCGCAGCAGCCCCAGCTGCTGCCTCAGCCCCAGCCGCTGCCACCGCCGCCCCCTCAGCAGGCGCCGCTGCAGGCCCTGTCACAGGCCTAGCAGTATGCGCAGTACCGCTTCCTGCCGCTGCCGCCACTGCCCCAGCAGCGGCAGCAGCCGCCGCTTCAGATGGGCCACGAGCAGCAGCAGCAGCAGCTCCTCCACCTCCACCTGCAGGACAATGGAGGGGTCAGGAGCCAAGGCAAGGTGTGAGGTTTTTTTTCTTTAGCCAGTGTTGATGTTGCTCACATGTATCACTTGTCCTTCCTCCAAGGAGTCCAGTGTGGCATTCAAGGGTCTCCCTTATTATTTTACAGCTCAATCCTAATGTGCACAGGAGCAGACAGGCCAGCAGCCTTTCTCTGCATTCAAGTGCAGGTTAGGAATGCACTGGTGCGCTAGATTGTTCCCCTTGCCCCAGGGTCAGCCCCAGCTGGGCCAATGGGACTCCTCTGTAGCAGTTCATTCATTTCAAAAATGCAACACACTATAGTTTTTTTATACATAGCATAAAGGTTAAAAAAAACCCTTTTGACATCTAAAATGAAGATAACACTGCATATATAGTTTTTTTAGATGTCAAAAGGGTTTTGTGGCTCCAGAGGTTTTCTTTTCTCCGGAAAACGGGTCCAAATGGCTCTTTGAGTGTTTAAGGTTGCCTACCCCTGCGTGTGTATCTTCTTTCTCACACAAAGCCCATGCCCGTATGGAGTAGGCTAGGAAAAGTCCAGGCAAGGAGTACCTAGGACACTTCTTACAGATATAATCTGTGTTCCTTTCTCTGACTTACAGGACTTCCTGCAGATGGATAGTTCGTTACAGATGTCCCAAACAAATATGAATGGTGCTAGTGGCATGGAAAGGCAGGAATCTTTTCAGCTGACTGAAAGCGTTACCCAAGGTCTCGGAGAAAGCAACCCGAAACAAGGTGGCCAGACCACGAACGTTTCTCCACTATGCAGAAACCATGGTAAGGACTAAAGGGGAATTTCCTTTAAAAGTGTATAACAGGCAGCCCAGACCCATCTATGTGCTTTATCCATGGTGAAGGCTAGCTGGTCCTGACATAAAGCGAAGAGTGGAGCAGGGTCTTTTGGCTCCAGTCACGGACCCAGCTGAAGCTCTGCTCCTGGGCAAGGTCCAAGGAGGCCGCTCCTTGCGCTGCCACACCACACCACACCAGGCTCCATTTTGGAGCCTTCCTAACACAAGGGCGGGCAGGGGAGGGAGAACTCCCCTCCTTGGCTCACCTCTACAAGAGGTAGGCCGCATTGCTGCCTCGCCCCCCAGCTCCACCAGTGTGGTGTTGGGGGCATCCCCCCTAACAATAATTGTAGGACCACCATTGTTTCACTCCTTCTCACTTGAGAACGATCTGCTACTCCTACCCAGCACTGGCTTGCTTTGCATTGGTTGTGTAGCTCCTGCGAGTTGGAAGTCTATAGAGGCTGCAAAGCACAAGGTGCTGGAGGGAACCTCATTGCCATGAATCCTGGAAGACTATGCTTGAGCCTGGCTGCCACAGCAGATGCCGTCAGGCGCGGGGTCGGGTCCAACTTGTGCCCCCTGCTTGCTTTGAGACTCTAAAAAAGAATATTTCTATACCACGTTTTAGCAAAAGTTCACAAAGTGGTTTACACAGCAAGACCAATGGGAAGATGGTTCCCTCTCCCAAAAGTGCTCACTATTTGAAAAAAGAGAGAGAGAGAGAGAGAGAGAGAGAGAGAGAGAGAGAGAGAGAGAGAGAGAGAGAGAGAGAGATGCAAAAGAGACCCCAGCAAACAGCCACTGGAGAAGTTGCTGTGCAGGAGTGAAGAGATACAGTTGCTTTCCCCCTACCACTTTAAAAGGCCTCTCTTTTCTGTGTTAGCAGGGCCCATGTGCTTGCACAGCAACATCAAAGGAATTATGCCTTCAGAAGACCTTCATTGTGTGTGTGTGTGTGGGGGGGTATGAATGCAATTCAGGATATAGAATGGGCAGCGCAATCCTATTGCGCCCCTTCCATCGACGCTACGTCATAGCATCAACGCAAGGGGCAGACCGCCGATGTGGGGGCGCTGATCGCCACCCCTGCATTGGGGCTTGAACTGTCAGGCCAACGCTACGAGAAGGCGGCTGGTGCAGGGGAGTCTCCGTGCTGAGGCGGAATGGGGATTGGGCGAGGGAGGGAGAATGTGGGTGGGGGGAAGGCGGGCTTGGGAAGCGGCCATACGGTAAGGGAACATTAGTTCCCTTACTGTAGGGGAGGCTGTCCCCAGCCCAGTGTCGGATATGTCACTGGCTGGCTGGCCGGCCTTGCCATTCTGGTGCTATGTAGGTTTGAATGTTGCCCAGTATGTTGCCCAGTATGCTAATGAAGTGGAGATTTGAAAATACATACTTAATATGTAATTTGAACATACCTCGCTTGGCATGCATGGCTAGTTCCTGTGTCCTCAACTGCCTGAGATATGCCAGGGTGCTTCTGTCAGTTGCTTGTGGTCATCTGAATCAGTATTGTGTCCCCTTTGCATTGCTCTGCCAGCTATTACATTGTTCATTTTGAATGATAGGTTTTTCTGTAATCAGTCATGCCATTTACTCAATTGCTGGTTGCATCTGCTGTATTTAGCTACAAAGCTGAGATATTCTCCTCCCCCAGCAAGTCCTCAGTGTTCAGATGCTCTTGAAGATGCCAAAAACGTTTTCTTCCATGCAGGGAGTAAAAGAAATCTAGATTACTATATTACCCAAGAGCAGTTTGGGAACAGTTGTACCAGCCTGAGCAACAGTCCACAAGTCCAAGCTCCAGAGAAAGTGACCCTCGTCGTAGATGGTACCAGATTTGTTGTGAATCCCCAGATTTTCACAGCTCATCCTGATACAATGTTGGGAAGGTAAGTGGCTTCATTTCATTTAGAAATGCTACTGCTTCTCAAATTGCAAGAGAGCTGATGGGGAGCTTGTTATAGCTTACAAGCTGAATGGCACTGGGCTGTCTTTTCATTTTGGAAGACCTTCAGAGATCACATAGATCTGCAGCCCCAAACTCTTTGGGCATGAGCCAACCAAAGTTAAGCATGTAAAAGTCCCATTGGGATTTGAAAGGGGGAATCTTCCAAGGTTTTCAAGGAAGGTGACTCAGGGTATTTTGGCTGAAAGTAACTTTTGCTCCAGTCCCTTTGTAATATGAAAGTAAAACTTACATTGACGGGAAAACGCATTTGAATTGCAGATGCCTCTCCTCCACTTTTGTTTTGCATGAAAAGAAAAAAAAATGGCAAGAGACAGTTTAAAGCAAGAAAACACCTCCACAGTATTTAACTACAGGTTAGGGCAACATGAACCACTGCTAGAATTCAGGTGATGCTGAATTTGTATGAAATGTGTGCAGAGAAATTTAAAGGAATAGGCAGGAAAGGGTTGCTGAACCATTTCCCTGTCCCCCAGCGTTTTTCTGGATTGTTTTGTTGTTATTCTGTCTCTCACTGTTACCATTGTAAACCATTGTAAACACTGTTACCAGTAAACCTACCATTACAATTATGGACTGATCATTTCTTTGTCAGTGGGCAAACGTCAGTGGGATCAAATAGTTTTTTCCCTCACTGTATACTTCATTCCACTATACAGAGAGTTTTAATCTTAAATAGATTTATGGATTTCTTGCAACCTTCCAGAATGTTTGGACCAGGACGGGAATATAACTTCACTCGACCAAATGAGAAGGGTGAATACGAAATTGCAGAAGGAATCAGCTCCACTGTGTTTCGGACTGTGCTGGTGAGGAAGCCCATGGAGTTGTGGAAGTAGAAGTTTTCTCTTGCTTGTTTTACAGCAGTTTTACTGTTCTTGCCTTCAACACTGACTACAAAAGAACTTTGAATTTTCTATAAGTATGTTACAGTCTGTTTGGAGATTACAGGGGTTTTCCAATTCAGACACGATAATAAACTACTCAGTATGATAGCAGAACACAGTTTAGAGCAAACCACGGCCCACTGCATCAGAGGTTTACCCGTTCAGGCACAGCAGGGTGGTGGCGAAGCCATTCCATGCCGTAGCCTCCACTTTTTGGAGCCAATTTTCACAGCAACTTGCACCAGGCAGCAAGTGGACAAAAGTATAAAAGTGGAGGCAGTGGTGTGGAATGGAATGCTGCATCTGGATGAGTAAACTTGTGATGTTTACTTGAGATCTGTCCTGGGGACCAGGGTTTGGAGGTTTAGAAGATGAGTCTGAAGTCTTCATATCACCGTTCGTAACAAGCTGCAGTTTCCTATTCAGTCTTAACTTGAGAAGCTGTTCTTTGTTCAAACCAGTCAACAGGCCTGGATAGCAAAACTGGGGTCTGAACTTTGTAACATGCGCTCATGACAGCAAACATGATTTATTGTTCCATCTGAATCGGGCCAAAGTTGGTGCACCTTGTCATTTGTCTTACTATATGAAATTTCCCATAACTCTTTTCCCCATATAGCTAATAATCACATTGTGTGTGACTAACAAATGCTGAGCTTTTAAAATAAAACAAAATAGATCAGAGGGAAACTGTTGATGCTTTTATAGCTAAGCACATGTATAGTCAGTGCCTGAATGAGAGACCAACCACCTTGGTGCTCTATATATCATCTGAGGTTTTTGAAGGCATCAGTAAAATAATGATACTGAAAATAGCTTTGCTTTACTACTTGTACTTTCAGGATTATTACAAAACTGGAACCATTAACTGTCCTGATGGGATTTCTATTCCTGATCTCCGAGATACATGTGACTATCTTTGCATTAACTTTGACTTCAACACAATCAAGTGTCAAGATTTAAGTAAGTGTTGTAAAACAGGTAGCGGAGGAGTATCTATGCTGTACTCATCAAAGTCATTCTGCTTCAGATTGTGCTCTGGTTTCTGAACGTAATATTCCCTAGGTAGCATCCTGATTAGTGCTTCTGTCATTGGGAATGCCCTCTGGGAACAGAAGCATTCCATTAGCGCAAGGGGTTCTTCAAAATCTCAGTGGGCATTGCAAAGGCCACCTGGGGGGGGGGGGGAGACTGATGAACAGCCCAATCATAAGCTGGCTACTGCTGGCGGGAAAGGTGTATGCACTGTTGCAAATGTGCCATAAGGCATGTTGTGACATATGTGCCATACGGAGGATACTGGTGCCGGTGGATGCTGGTGCCAGTGGATAGTCCTGCACTGGTCTTCTAGCACCAGTTGGAAGCCAATAACTGCTGGAGCAGGTAGGTGCTCCATGGACCAGTGCAGGGGCATGGGTGAGCCTCAGTACTGGGGTTGTAATATTAACATTAGTCCAGTGCCAGGTTGCAGAGGGTACAAAGGTAACATTAAAATTGTTGAAATTAAAATCTAGTCAGTTTTGTCGCTTTGTTGGAGAGTGAGAACTGTTGTAGGTACTTCAGGGGGTTATAATGGGGGTTATGAAAGAATGCACAGAGAGTTGAGGAAGCTCTGCCATATAGGCAGTATCAGGGTGAATGCTAAATGGAATATCTGACCCTGAGAGTTACTGCTCAAGCATAGTAGATCGTAGGACTGAACAGTGGCCTTGAGAGCAGGCGAGGCAAAAGCAGGGCTGCTCTTAGAGGTTGGTCTGTTTGGATAGTGACGGAGGGCCAATGCCCATCACAAAGCCACCTGGCTGATAGAAACCCTTATTACCAGTGGAGACGTAGGATTGTGCTGAATGTGCTATCATGGGGGGCCCGGGGCAGCATTTTATTCTTGGAGGCCCAGGAACAGGTGGGGGCTAGGGGTGGCCTTTTACCTAGAATACTGAGGAAGTTGAAAACATCAAGGCAAAGGAACACCAGACTTTGTGCAGTTCACCAAGCTTAGAATGCTGCTGATTTGCAAACAGGAAGTGGCCCTCTCTTGCTCTAAGCAGGTGCCCACCTGCTTAGATGGAACCAAGAAAAGGAAGAAGACGGGGTTGCAGCTGGCCAGGCATTTTTTTCACATCCACCCTTTGAAAGGACAAACAATACCGGAGAGTGAGCGGCGGTTTAGAAATGTAGAGCTGGGGCTACACTGTTCTCTTCCAGTTGTAGTCAGAGGACTCCCATGTGACTTGTTTCCTTCCTCTTAGGTGCTTTGTTGCATGAACTGTCTAATGATGGGGCTCACAAGCAGTTTGATGGCTATCTGGAAGAGCTCATTCTTCCCATCATGGTGGGTAGTGCCAAGAAAGGAGAACGTGAGTGTCACATCGTGGTGTTAACGGATGAAGACACAGTGGACTGGGATGAGGACTATCCACCGCCTGTGGGAGAAGAATATTCACAAAGTAGGTGCTCTGAACGTGTGTGTAGCAACCCTTTTTTTGTTTTTCCCTTGCACAGAGGCTGTTCCCCAATAATTATTGTACTTTATGTCCAGTTATGCACATAAAACGGTCATTGCTTGCTGCGTGCACAGTGAGATGCAAGACTGCTGGCAAAAGGCCATGCTGGACTAGACACGTAGTGACAAGTATATCCGTATTTACAAAATACAAGACTGACTGGACTATTATGTTTTTCAGTGCAAACAATTTTTAATTGCACTATTTGATAATGTAGCCTTTTAATTGCTCGTTGTTCTACTTTTGCAAGAGCCTTCCAAACAATTCTCACCAGGCTTTTGATTAAATAATTTTGAATGATCAAATTGTCTGCGTGTTTAACCATTCCAAAGGCACAGTAGTTCCTGATACTGCTAATGTTACTAGAAGGCATGCGGATATTAATTATGGCTTCCCTTCCCTTTCTCCCTAGTCCTGTATAGTTCTAAACTCTACAGATTCTTCAAATACATTGAGAATCGGGATGTTGCAAAAACCGTGTTGAAAGAACGTGGTCTGAAAAACATTCGCATTGGAATTGAAGGTAGGTATATTTTATTTTATTTATTTACACAGTTTTTACCCCACAGTGAAGGGGATTCAAGGCAGCTTACAACAATACATAAAAACAATATTAAAACATAATAAAAAAACCAAACATTAGAAAGGATATAAAAAGGGTAACAAAAGTATTTCAAATGAAGCCACCCAACAGTTTCCAAGTTTAGACCTTGTATTGCTTCTTCTGACTAGGGTTGCCAACTCTTCAGGACTGACTGAAGTGTCCAGGAATTAGCATCAGTTTCCTGGCCACTATGAAAGCAATCCTGGATATTTTCATGGGCCTCCTTGGCCTGCTATCTCATGTTAGGGAAAACAACCGCCAGGAACAGCTTCAATTGTAGCTGGCAATCCTACTACTGGTATGTGTCACTGCCACTTCCTGGAGAGCGCTCAGAAGTCATGTGCAACCACCATTCAAACTGCAATGAAAGCTGTCTCTTACCCCTTGAGAGCCAGCATAATAGCTAGGCGATGGTTAGCCCAATCCTAATGAGACTGCCAGTGATGCAATATAGTAGCACTGAACTGGCCACCGCTGTATCTGGCGTGGGCAAAGACACACCTGGAGGACTCCTCAAGATAAGGAGCTCCAGCAGCTGGTATGGGTCTACTCAGAGCTACACCAGTAAAAATTGGTGGCGCAGAACCAAGTAGCCCCATGTAGGAGCCACACTAGCAAAATTGCAGGTGCAGAACTGAATAGCCCCAAGGTTTACAGGCCCTGGAGAGGGACAGGCTCTGGTGACAGCCTCCGTCACTATCCCCTCCCTTCCTTACACCACTCTACGCTTGTCCAGTTCCCCACCCCAGCCTTCTTCTCAGCAGCAAACTCACCACTGTCAGCTCCTACAGCTTCTCCGACCAGCATTGAGGCACATTGTCTGCCTATGCTGGCCTCTGCATCAGTGCATCCCTCTTCCTGGCTACGACAAAGTGCTTTACAGCACTTTTGCAACTACCATCTCCCTGGCAGCAAATGCAAGACATTAGGATTGGGCCCTGAGCTGCAACTCAGAACTTCCCATCTTCAAATTTCATCTCTGCAGTGAACTCATGAGGTGACCTTAGGCCTCTCAGCTTCATTTGCAATATGAGGAAAGATTTGTCTCATAGGGTGGTTGCAAGGACATCATCAAAATAATTGATGAAACATGCTGTACAAATGTTTAGTATTATGAATTAGGACACTTAAAACACACATAAAAAGATGCCTTTGCCACTAAAGCCAAGTTTTCATGGTCATTCTCTTGAATTTTGGGAGTTGCTGTCCTTGATTTCAAAAGCTGGGAATCATGGAAAAGGGGGTGGGCGGGTCCTTTTAGGAGTCAGCTGATCTGTATGAACTGCAGTTAAAATATAATTATATTTATAAAAAATATAATTTAAAATATAAGCACCAGTATTTTACAAATAACTTATCTGTAAAGTGGTGAGATCACTTTCATCTCCTTAAAGTGCTTCTGCTCCATGACCTGTGAATAAGGATTCTACATATATAATTTAGATTCTGGCGTTCCTCTTCCTTTGCCGAATCTGTGAGCCAGAGAGAAAAATCATGCCGGGCTTATTGTGTTCCAGGTTACCCCACCTGTAAAGAGAAAGTGAAGAGGAGGCCTGGAGGGCGCTCAGAAGTCATCTATAATTATGTGCAACGGCCATTCATCCAGATGTCTTGGGAAAAGGAAGAAGGGAAGAGTCGTCATGTTGACTTCCAGTGTGTTAGAAGCAAATCTCTAACAAACCTTGTGGTGGTGGGTGAAGATGTAACAGAAGATCAGGAGGTTATGCTGCCCCACCCTCCCCAGGTGGATGAACTTGACAGATTAAATGCACCATTTTCTCAGATGGATCCTAATGATCTTCCAGATTAACACCAGGCTTGCTACTTTTCCAACAAGAGGGATCTCTTACAAGTTGTTCTGTTCTCACAGTTGCTATGTTTGCTACAGAGTCTTCAAACATAAGTATTATTATATCCATACTTGAAGGCTTCCAAGCGCTGAGGACCTACTTCCTGGTGATTGATACCAAGTTTACAAATACTGTCAAGGAACAGAAATGTTCCCATTTGAAGACCTGCCCATATGCAATTCTGTGTTAATGCTCAGTTTCCATTGCTTTCAGTGGCCATCGCTCAGTTACAAAAAGACCGAGCAATATGGCATGAGGGTATCCTATTAATATAATTGCTGGCAATGGGAATCATACCATGGCTATTTCCAGTAAGCTGATCAGCTTGTACACAAGTACTAATATATGCAGACAACATTTGTTTGGTTTCCTTTTCAGTAGCTTTGATGCCAGCTGCTTCTTAATCTCAGGAATGTATTGAAAGGAAACAAAAGCTTTGCTACATACACAGATCTGGTGTGAGCACACAGACCTCTGAATCATAGACTATCCAGGAGCCTGCTGTGAGCTTTCCCAGCACACGTACCTATACTATGCTATATATCCCAAGAATGAAAACTTAAAGAAAGCAAGTGAAGACTCTCCACAGTCTGTGTATTCAAATGGGTAACTAGGCTTTTGCCCCAAGGTTTGTTATTTACATACATACACCACTGTATAGCCATGGAATATGGTCAGAAATGTTCCCGCCCCCAGTCCGGAGTAATCTAAAGGTGTTCTTGATATATAGCCCTGTAAATGTTGTACCTATAAGGTGCTATATCTCCCAAGATTCTCATAGATGAGTAGGAATATGCTAAGGCTGCTGAAACTGTTGAATTCCACTGGTGTTGCAGGTTACAAGTCCAGGTGTTTTTGTCAAGTTATGACCAGGCTGCTTAATCCTCTAAGGGAGTCATGCTGGCCTGAAGGTTGCTGATGTATCTGTATGGCATGAGAAGATTGCCGTTTCTCTAGCAAAGACTGCCTTGCCAATTTGTCACCTGTATTGTGTTGTATACAGGGACTGCCCAACTGGGTCTGCTGCTCCGAACTATCACTGCTGCCTCTGTTGTGATTTGCAAACGTGCACATGCACCTCCTTAAAAACAAGATGCCATTTACCTCCTCACTGCACTTCTTTCTTGCATGATTGCTTAAAGCCAGGATGTGCCAGCCTTCCTAGTTTATTTAAAGGAACACATAAAGAACACTTCTCTACTCTCATTCCCTTCTCATAGTCCTTTCAAACAAAACAAGAAGTCCTGCACTTCCTGCATTTAGAAAACCACCATGCAAGGAAGGAGCAGACTAAGGAAACAAAACCATGTTGCTCTGTCTGCAGCAGACTGGAGGGAGCAGCTAACTCCAGTGGGTACCTTGCATCGGCTTCTCCCCGATTCCTTGCTGCATCCATCATCTGCTTCATGGATGGGCTGGCCCTGGTTACACAGCATATGTGCAGATGGACCTGAGCGGGAGTCTCTTATATTGCCAAAGTACACAGATTTCTTAGTGGCCCTCCTGCTTCTGTAGTAACTTTGAGCTCGTTCAGATGTTCAGCAATGACACAGGGGACAGAATGTGGTAAATCACCCATAATATTTTCTTGCATGGGGAAGCTGGCACATCTTTCTGCCAAGCCACTTTCCATGTGCAGGGAACAATATGTAGCTAGTCAACATTAATCAAGATCACAGTGCAGACAAACTATCCAATTCTGCCAAATATTGGAGGGTTTGGCAACATCAGAAAAAGTGAGCAAAGCAGAACTGCCAAGGGCCACCACTATGGACCCCAACCAGACAGTTGCCTGTCCCTTAGTGTTCAGTTTGTCTTTATAGTTTTAATATTAAATTAATAGTATTTAGGGTCATCATGTACTGCAAAGCTAACACTATCTTACTACTTCAAAAGACAAAGTTAGACTTTTTTGTAATGTTCAGGTCCCTATTTGTAGTTTGATTTAAAAATCTATGCTAGATACCCATTTCTTGGGACTCTTTCACAAACAAGTGCCTACAGGAAAAAAGTTTTTCAAAACATAAAAATGGAGCACCACATCACTTAGGGTGTCACCAATACAGTGAAAGAGTAATCTCAATACATCTCAATTCCCTTTGTCTTTTTGAGAACAGTTCATGAAAGATGTCTAGTAGGATTTACAGGCAGGCATAAATACTAAAGAACAGATGTGAAAAATTGTTGTATATAAATGCTTCTAGTATGGAATATAGAGAAGAAGACAATTTCTTGAGTAAGATATGGGCTGACAACTGTGCAGGACAGAAACAGCATTTGTCTGCAAGTATCCTACAGTTAAGGACTACAAAATGTGTATGACTTTGCTGGGAGTCCTGGCCCAGTAACTTGTTCCAACAAATGAAGACAGTCTTAAAAATTTATTTAACATGTTTTTTCCTTTGTCATGAAACTGAGAATTTGACAGTTTCATCCAACTGAACATAGAACTATAGTTCCCAAGCAAGAAGTCATAAATCTCATCAAGGCTGCTTAGAAGCAGACCTTTTACACAATGATGGCATTTGCTGCAGTTGCGCAGCATTTCCAAGCAGCAACCACATGAGATTTCAAGAAGAGGCATGCTGAGGGATGCATCCTGGAAAGCTCCAGCTGGCTGCTGTTCTCCAGCACACACCATGTGCAGGAACATGCCCTTACCCTTTCATTTTGTTTACTGTGCTACATTGCCAGCATTGCCACAGCAAAAGGGGAAACAGCTCTTTGAGAACTGAAATTCAAACCCTTGAATTTCAAACATGAAGCATATGAAAAAGTACTTTTTATTCTAAGCCTGCCTGTCAACTTCTGCAGGATTGCTCTGTCTCTAGTTTCATTAGTAGCAGAGTTCTGAGGCAATAGATGGCACTGGGGGAATTATTCATGTGTAATAGCTTGCTTTCCCAAAGAAACCTGATTTATGTTTAATCTGTTGCAAGAGGTTTTACACCTGTTTTATAGAAGACTCCCCTGGAATCTTTTGTGCAAATGGAATGCTGCTATTCAGGTGTGAAAAAGTAACAGCATTACTTGCCTGTTCCATGACTTCTTATTCAAGAAAAGAGACAAAATTTTATATTCAGTATTTACAAGATTACACTTGTACAAGTTACAGTTTTCGCATAAGTTGTTTACATGCTGCTTCATACCCTTCAGTAAAGGTTTTTTAGAACTGAGGTTTTGTTTTCGACCTACGTCCAGTGCCTTTTCTTCCATCTTCTCAGCCATGTTGAAGTTACTAGAAAAGTTAAATATACATTTCTAATGTATTCTCTTCTTCACATTTCAATTGATACTAAAGAACTATGTAAGAACGTAGCAAGAGCCATACAAACCCAAGCTCCCCATCCATGTGTACACATGGTAGCAACGAGGCATATGTCCATCTCCTCACTAATCCCATGCAATCCTTCCCACAAATATTTCAGGTTTGAACAAAGTTGTTTTGCATATTGCATGGCTGTGGAGAAGAGCATAAAACAGCATTCTCAAGCTTCAATAAGTTTCTCCGGCATATCCAACAGAAGCAGGTCATTCCGCCTCCCATTCTTCCCTAAACACCACTGCATACCATCTTCTTTTACTTCCCCTAGCAAACTAGGCTTTTGGGGTTTTTTTTTGGGGGGGGGGAACAATCAACCCTAAATTTAGGAATTAGAACTAATTTGTACATTATGTATTCTAGTGGCACCTAATCAATGTATTTTGCATATAAACCACGACACACCCATCCACACATCACACTGCAGTGTAATGAGCAGACAAGAAAAATGGGGCTGCCACTCACGAACATTAGCAAAACTACGTTTATTGAAGAGGAATTATTTTGAACAGGTCCAAATGCAAAGATTGTTCCATAAAAAGTTGGTTTTCACATAAAACCCCAAAATACCATACAATGTATATCAATGTTATATTGCAATCAGTAACAGCTGTATGTAGATACAAAATTTTTGTCTGCCAGAATAAGGCAGAACCCAGGCACAATGGTTAAGCAGTACCTAAGTGCAATACTGTGCTGGGAAGAACCACACGGAACTGGGAAGCATTGCTCATATTCATCTCAACCAGGATGTTCATTTTTCTACCACACACACATGCCAAACTCATAATTTTGCAGCTTTGGGGACCATGTTGGAGAGATGTCAGCATTACGAAGTACTTCAGTACAGCAGAAGACAAGGAAGTGTGCAAGCCAGTATAACTCGCTAACTGTGCAATTGTTTGGCTACCACATCTAACACTTGTCCAAAAAAGGGAGAATGTGCTATTCTAGAAGGGTTCTGTTCTTTCCTCCACAATTGCTTATGGGCTTATGTGACAAGACAGTCAGAATACAAGATCGAGCCAGTTATGGGTTCCATATTCCCTCATTACAGCTCCTTGGATCTTAATAGTTAAGCATTAGCTCTGATACTAACTATGCCTATGGGTAACTGAAGTTCCTATTTACCAAAAATTTGAACACAGAATTGGATGTGAAATCCTGATTAAATGGGAACACAATGACCACAAGTAGTTAAAAAGTCAGTGCCAAAACACTTATCTGTGGATTCAAGTGTTAATGGGGAAGTCACTCCAGGGATAGAAGAACGCTTACATTACTATCTGAAATAAAGTTAAGAGGAAGCCAACATTTATTTCTGCACCAGCCTGTATATTGACTACTCTGTGAACACCCATTTTAGTGTTTAAGCCAGAGGAATCCAGATTAGAATGCTTCAAGGGCAAAATGACTGATTTGTTTTTATAAAGATCACAGAATGATGCTCTAGGTCCCCAAGGTCATACACCCCAAATTCCATACACTTTTGTTGATATATACAGTCCTTGTTTGCAAATAACTTCACCACAATTAGAAGCCCATAAGGTGATTTTAGTTGAGTCAATTTATCTCTGCTGAGGCAAAGACTATAGGATTAGACTCCTCTTTGAAAGAATACACACTGTTCATTCTTTTTAAATAGGAAGTTAATCTCCCAATGATCTAATGGCAGAAGACAAATAAAAGAACATTACATCTACTATTGCTATGCATTTGCTCAAGTACATACAATGCACTCAAATCTGTTACACTGTGGCACAGAAATGCTTTGTAAAATGGTCAGAATTCAAAAGCACACCATGAAGAAGATGCAACTATCTTGTTTTTTTTTCCATTTTCCTTTGTGTGGCAGCTCTCTAGGCAATCAGGTTATCCTGAGGTCTCCTACAGCTTTGTTTTTTTAAAATTTAAAGGCTTGATAAGCACCAGTTTCGAATGCTACACATTTTCAACATTCAGCAAGCACCAGACATTTAACTTTAAACTTAATTACCTAGCAAGTAAGCAAAACTCTAGCCCCACCATGCATGGGGACATGTTATTGGAGCACAGTAATAATTACAAATGAGACACTGCAGGGCTATAGGAGCAGAAACAAGAGTTATTTCTATTCAACCTCTCTATGCAGACTTTTTTTTTTTGAAAAAAGCCAAAATGCAACATATAGTTTTAACCTCTCTCCATCAAAGTAAAACTTTTTAAACTGAAGCTTCTGTATAGTTCCACATCTAGACAACTGGTTAAAGTTTGGATATCTTCATGGCATGGTGAACATAAAAATTAAAAAAAAACAAGGGGAAACTCTATGGACTCCTATATATGACTAAGCAGTCATATACAGGAGTCCATAGCGTTGGTTTTTCCTTGCTTAATCCTTGCAGTGATGGGAGAAAAAATGGAATACTGCATCTCAGAGAGTATTTTTATAGGGCCATGGCTACTAATGAACAGTCTGGGGAAAGCATACCAAATATGCCAGTGGAAAAAGGGCAGAGATGAACCAGCATGAAAGGAATGGCTAAGGCTTCCATCACTGCAATACCCTAGGAGCCGTCATCAAATCTGAAGGCAATAACTACAATGGTCTTTGGCAAGTACCTCCTAAACTGCAATAACTGGATCTTGGTCCCTCAGTTTGATCCAAGAACGAAAGCACTTTAGCTGTTTTTAGTATACTTGCACAACAGCTAATAAACTAAGTGTCCTACTGCAATCAAGTTTACCATATCACCAGATAAAGATCTCAACCTACTTGGAACTTCTCAGACATATAAACTCTGTACTGTTATTATGTTATCTTTGGCTTCTGGAAGTAAAGAGAGACCTAATGCAATTCCCATTCTGTCTGGAGCTTACAGCTATCTAGAATAAATAATCTGCATTATTTAAGAGATAGTTACACAAAAGACCTGTAATAATGGTAAATGACATGGAGATATAAATGCAGGCAATCTGTTTCATGCAGAGAGTGATTCACCCAGAGAATCTGAAAATTCTTTTAAAAATGTTAAGGCCACCTAAATACACCAACAGAGTCCAAGGTATGGAACTACGATACAGAGAAACCTTCAACGATCAAGCCCAATTTCCATTACTTGAGAATTTTTCACTAGCAAAATTTCTACAGGAAGCATTCTGAAGGCACTTTAAGATTCCCAGCCTCCTAGCGACAGAAGATTAAGTTCCAAAATATCATGCTATTATTAAAACTTTGCACATTACTGATTTCTGCTTGTAGCATCTCCTTAGTTTTGACAAACACAATCCGAGGTGGGGAGGAGAAGAGAAAAAGGAAAATATATTGTCTTCCCTTTACCATCAAATTTGTGAAAACAAAGTTCCTGACAGGATTAGCTGTGGTGCTAATAACCTGTTTTCAATTACCTGCTTTCTATGAAGTTGATGAAAGTGTTATTAAGAATCACATTGCTCATAAAAAGCATAAGTGTTCCAAAAATTAAAATTTAGAAAAAGTTGAATACTTTAGAATCACTATTTTAGTACCAATAATAAAGTGCAGCAGGTTTTGAGGCTATTGTTCAGTTTAAAAAATGGTATTCAAAAGGCTTTTGACCCGAGTATAAAGCACTAGTGACCTTTAAGGCAATATAGGTTTTGCCCTCCTATGGGATAACTTAAGAGAATTTGGACAATCTCATGCTAGTTATTGCTCTGTTTCCTCTAACGCCTTAGCCCTTAGAACAGTGCTGTAAGTAAACACAGCACTTATAAGACAGAACACAAAGAACAAAACCACAAATATGCTATGCTTTGAAACATTAGTATGTAATATTACTACTACATACTAATGTCTCCTCCTTGTTGAATTAAGAGTCTTAAGAATTTCAGCTATGAAGAACCTAAACCCACAAAACATCCTGCAAAGGCAGGCCTGAAGTGTGGCTTATGGAAGTTTTCCCAAGGATAAATCCAATTGAGTGTAAACAGTGCATAAGATGTTATCCAGCACTCTTCTTGATTGTTCAGGTAGTTTACCTTCAGGTAAAGTTTTTAAAGCACAGGAAAAAAGCTTCTGCCAACAGGCATGAATGAATGTTCCCAATTAGTTCCATCATGAACCACACTACTTCCCAGTTTTCATGTAGGATGGTATTGCCCCACGAGCTGTCAGGCCCTCAAAACGCTTGTAGGTGTAATTGATAAAGACCCAGTCTTTATTCTTGTAGTCCGTCTCTGGATGGTTACTTGTGGTCACTAATAAAAATAAGCATACAAAAGAATTGTTTAAAGTTGTATAATTATCTACAATTATTTGTAAAGAAAGCCCTGTGTTCCAATTCTTCAATTTTGCTCCAAAGTGAGTTTAGTCAAATTTATACTCAAAAGGGCCATTATAAAGCCATTCTCCAGTTAGCTGTTCATCAGAACCAAGAGCAGCCTGTAAATAGTTGAATATTAAAATCAGGCTTAAAAACATACAAACTGCTCCTCTAGTTTACCATGTTATTTAAAAATTACAAATATTATGCCACCTTCATATCCAACTTTCTACTGCCAAAAGGTGCATTAGACAAGAAAGAAAAATGATTTTTAACAATACCACAAGCAGAAGAGAGTTCAAAACTATGTCACAGTCTTTATTAACTTACTTTGGCTACTATCAAGCACAAAGTTAACAGTACTTTAACACACTGAAACTGATAAATTTTTACATGCTTAACTGTATATGAGACTGCCTGTATGTCAGCGAAGTAACCCCCCTCTCTTACCAGACCAGACTTTAGTTTATGGATGGAAGATATTGGGACCTGAAGAATTGGACCTGCAGCAGGTTCAGGACTATTTTTCTGTGAGCCAGCAAATTAAAAGGCCCCCCCCAAAAAAAAGAAAAGAAAAGAAAAGAAACCTATATAAAAGTAAAGCCAAGAAAAAAAATATTTACCTGCTGGTTTAAGAATATCAGATTCTGGAAAGTCATCAAAGTTTGAAGTATCATCAATACTTTTTATTTCTATTGATATTGCAGCTGGCCTCTCCCTAAAAAACATCAATTTAGATTAGATTTCATATTGCAAGCAAGAATCATAAATCCAGTATCAAATCTAGGTCATGAGTGTGCTTTTGAACGAAGGTCAAGCAATCTAACGAAATTACATCATGCACACAGATTCAGTTCTCATTATCCGCTAGGGTTAGGTCACTGGAAATTCTTGTGGATAGCAAATTCGCAAATAATGAACCATTGTTCCTATGGGATCAATCAGGTTGGGTGCAAAGGGTAACTTTTCTACCATCAGAAGAATCCAGCAGAGTCCCTCAGGGAGCTAGCAGAGTGTTTCAGGAAGTGCCAAAAGATCTCTGAATCTGCAGAGACCTTCCAGAAGCTGCAGAGATCTTCAGAATGGCACCTGCAACCAGCACGGACCCCTTAAACATGGCCGGCGGATGGGTCAGGGCTGTTCACAGATGCAGATCTGAAGGTTGGAAGGCACAGCTAATAAGGCAAGTAATAATTCTGCCCCTCATAGATAAGCAAATTCACAGATAAAGAAGACTGACTGTAGGTTCAATTCCCATTATTTTTCTAAACCAGGGATCGTCTAAACCAGTTTGAGGGCCAGATCCAGTGTCCACCCTGTCCTTCTCCTGAGTGAATGGGTTCTTCCGTTCCACCTGGGAGATCGCGAAAACCCTGACTACAGCTCCCAGGGGCCTCGCAATCATCCCAGGTGGAACAGAAGAAGCTGGTTGCACCGGAGATGCTTTTCAACGGTGCAGGGGTCTCCAATTTGGAGACCGTTGTTCTAAACCAATTCCTAAATAGTTTCCTAGAAAGAACAGGTAGAGAAATTTGTCACTGTACCTGATATGCTCCCAGTCAACCCCTTCAAAAAAGGGGTTTGTTTTTATTTCTTCAACACCTGGGGCACCAATTCGATGTTCCCATTCACAGCAAAATCTGTGGGGGAGCAGGAGAATACAACATGCCGTTTGAAAGCATCCAGGTTTAATATAAAGCCAAGCAGAAAAGGGAATGGAACATAAAGGACTGATTAATTCCAAATAAGTTTGTTCAACAATTTTTAAAAATTAGTTCTGAAAATATGCACAAATTTTTTTAAAAAAATTATTCCATATACAGTAAAAGCTGCAATATCAAGCATTTCTGGGAACAAACGGTTGCTGGAGTTTGTCATTTTCCAGCTATCAGAATGTACGATACTGTAGGTATCATTTTCACTGCAGAGCCACTAGCATGAGTGCTCCCAAGCAGCTTCTGTAGTTGTCAACAGCATCAGCTCCACGCTGAAATTCTGTATTGGTTTGCTCACTGAGCTAGTTAATCATCAAACCTTCTCAATAGTCAAGGACCAGATATTGCAAATGTTAGTGAAGTACCACTTTTGTTCAAGGGAACAAAACAATTCTCTAACAATTCACCTAAAGTTGGACAACAATAAAGGCCAGTTACCAGCAATGACTTTCACATCTCTTTTCAGTGGGTGAAAGCCTGACCCATTTAGTTCCCTTGAACGAAAATGTTCAAGTTAATGATGTAGACCTCAGAAGGTTGGGAGCATGCCGCTTCCAATTTTGTGCCATGCATCAGAACAGAATTAAGCCTAAATCCTTTGTATCTTACAGAGAGACCATGAAATAAATGTGGAATATTTCTGCAGCATTTTCAGGTGTGTCAAACTTCTTTTGCCCTTCCAAACAGTGCACCCCCCCTCCCCCCAAAAAAATTCTTTCCAATGTGCAAAACATCAGTGGCAGGGGCAAGGTCTCTCACTGTTGACACAGGCCTTCAAAGCTTTCCTCCCTGTCTTCCTCATTCTGTGTGGAGCTTGATAAGGGTTTAGTGCAAGAAAGAAAGCTCATCCCAAATCCTCTGCAACATGCAGAAGATCTGGATCTCTGGAAAGAAGATGGGATCTCTCACTCATGTCAGTTAGCCAGGAAGGTAGGAAATACTGTAAGAGTAGTGTAATACTGTTCCCAATATTTCCTGAAGCCTGCTACAAAGTGGCAGGTGGGTTGCCGAGTCTCCAGAATTCCCCCAACCTTACTTACAGACCATGGACAGAAGCCTAAGCTAAAAGGAAAAGGACCACAAAATAGCAAGGCTGGGGTGGGAGAAGTTTGGGGAGAGCCAAGAGGATAGTTTTGGTACCCACCGCTTTAAAAAAAGTAACATGAGCACCCATGCTCTTAAATCACACAATATTTAAAGTTCAAATGGTAGCCTGCTACAAAACCAAAAAAGTAGGCTATATCATGCCCCAAGATTGACTGAAATTAGCAGTTACTGATCTAGTACCTTAGAATAAGATCTTTGGCTCTCTCAGAAATTGGAACTTCAGGTGGGAATATTAGAGTCTCTTTCCAATTCATCACTTTCTTGTACGTTTCTTGAGGCGTCTCTGAACAGAAGGGAGGGTAACCTGAGAGATAAATTATGAATAGTTACTAATGGAAAGTATATCTTACTAGTCCCCTCTCATTGTCTCTCACTAACCCACTCTACATCCTAGTTCACAGGCTGGATCTGGTGCACGTCTGGTGCACATCCCCCGGTGAACAGGGCTTACAGTTCTACGGGGAGCCGCCATTCTGCCACCAATCACCCCTAAACTGTGCTCCATCCAGCCGCTTCCAGGTTCTGTCTGCCCAGGAGACTTTGCACCTGGATTTCCGGACAGTCGAGGCCAAACGGGGTGCAGTTTGGGAGTGATCAGTGGCACTGAATGGTGGCTCCCTGGCAAAACGGTAAGCCCAATTTGTGCTGCAGAACCCATAGTTTGGAGACCTTAGACCCTCTTTTAGGGTCAAACACCACAAAGGAAAATAAAAATAAAGGTAACAATCAGCCAAACAAAAACACAGTTTTTATCCAGTACAACACACTAGCAATCAAACGAGTCATGCAGGCTCAATAAACCTATTTTACTTTAATCATACAAAATGATAACAATACTTTCATACCAATTAGCATCTCATACATGATGACCCCAAGTGACCACCAGTCACACAGCTTATTGTAGCCAGTCTGCATGAAGACCTCTGGAGCGATATAATCAGGAGTTCCCACAGTAGAGAAGGCCTGAAATAAAACAATACACATTTCCAAAAGTGTCTTATCTCTGAATACAACTATCTGGAGAAATTATGGAAAACAAATTGCTTCTGTAATAATTATTCATTCAACAAGAACAATTATTCAAGCTTGTAAAGAAACCGTATCCCTATTCTAGGAATAATCTATTCATAAAACAAAGTTCCAGTTTACCAGGTTTAGATGCAGTAATCCTGATCACTCCAATCATAGCCTTCTGGACAATTTTTAAATGGATGAAGTCAAACATGTAGCCTCTTTTTCAACTACATTGTCTCTAAACCATGGATGTGCAATCATTGGAGGCAGGTGAGGCTCAGCCTCACTTGACCTCCTGAAACCAAGCTCCCAGAATTAGGTTCCAGTCATGCTCAGGGGCCTAGTGACCCAGAAGTGTGTTATGTCACTTCCGGGTCACTGGGCTCCTGCACGCCACAACTATAAACTGATATCCTAGAATTAGCACATACCCATCTGTTGGCTCTCTAGGTATGCTCACAAGTGTAACTTGTTTGAGAGTTACTTGTAAGTCAAGATGGGTGGGGAAGTAGATGCTATTAAAAGACTTGGCCCCCACATCCTTCCTCCTCCTCAATAACAGAGCTACTGTCCTGGCATCCCAATAATATTGGCACCAGCATTTCCCAACATCCATGGAAGAAAGTGGCAATCCAAAGACATCCCGTATTACTATTCTTTTTAGAGCCCAGTTATTATTTCCTGCAGATATTCTGATGGCTTTTAACAAATTTGCAAGACATTTACATCATTATATAAGCAACAAAGCTGTACCCACCAGCTGCCGTCTGTTTCTTTTCCAAGTTTCTGCCTTCCTTTTGGAATTCATATTTTGAAAAGCTGAAGATGCATATAAAAGGCAGATATATTGTCAATCACATCATTAAAAATTAAAGTAAGGTTTTATTGATGTTCTGAACAGGTATAAAATTTGGACTAACTAGTCATTATATTCCTAGTTTGAATTTAACTTCGCCCCTCCCATCTATGACCCAAAAAGAAAGATGATAAAAGGTTGCATATGGGTGGGAAAACAAGATGTGCACAGCTTCAAGCACAGTTGTACAAAAAGCCACCTCCTCTCCCTGCTTTCCACACAATGTGCCACTGGTGCCTATATCCTGATTTACAGGAATAGTTCTTCAGAGTTCAGTGTCTGAACTTCAAAGGAAGATTGGGGTAGCTGCCATTGGATTGTAACAAACAAAAAGAGTAAAACCTGCTGGAACACCACTGAAAGCAATAGACACAAGATAGTCATAACTAGCTCTGGATACATACCAATGGGCATAACAGAATATTCACCAACATTTTAGAAGAAAAGCTGTATGAAAAACCTCTTTACTTCTATTAAAATTGCTTATATTAATATGGCTTTAAATAGCAAACACTATCATGCCTATACAGGTCAACCTATACCCAAAGCTGCATTAAAACACACACCCCAAGTAGAATCTCAATGCATTTTTACTAGTGAGTTTCAGGATTGATTTCAAGAACATTTTTTCTTGATTTCAATTTTTTTTTTTGAAAAATAGCTTGGCAATGGCTTCACACATCATTACTGTACTTCTGTGTTGCATGGTCACACAGCTTATAGGGAAAGCTGGATGGCAGTGCACAGCATGCAAGTAATTTGGAATCAGAATAAATTACTGGATAAAGTATTTTTCATCTTCATGGTCCAGATTCACTAGGATTCTACAAATGCGAATTGGTGTCAGTAATTGCAAAGAGAAAGGAAATACCAAGTTCCCCCCAATAGAATCCTTCTTTAGAAAGGCTCAATAGTGAACAGAAGAGTCACCTTGCCACATGACAGTTTTAAAGGGCAATTTCCTAGCTTTTGCTTAGATTGCACATAGCCAAATGCATTTCAATACTTACTGAAGTCACTAGGAAGACTGTGACTCAAATTTCTGTAGAACTCTGTTCTGTGAGCTTTCTTCAGTCCAGTGCAGAGACCAAAGTCTGATAGCTTCACATGGCCCTACAAGTAAAAAACACACACACACACACAAATAAATACAATACCCATAGCAAATCCATTATTCCAATCCCAAGTATTTAAATGCATTTTAATCAGCCTTTCCAAAATAGATGGGAACACTCAAAGAGATTTACATCAACTTCAAACAAAGACAAAGGAATAATTAGGGTCTAAACTGGAGTCAACACAGTAAAGAAACAAGAGTCACTTTGGGAAACTGTACAGTTGTATCCATAATACTCAAGGCTCTATTTGAACAGATAAAAACACAGATGGTTAGTTTTTAATGCAACTTTGAAACTTGGGGGAAAACCACATAGACCCTAACTAGCTTCAATTCCACCAAACAAGAACAAACCTACCAACATTTGCCTAAATGCTGACAATTTGCCTATTAGATACATATTCTTCCTAATTCTTTCTATTAATTACTAATTTTAAATATTTGAAGTAAAATTTACTGATTCCAAAGCCACTCTCTACTTGCTGTTTAGGATGTATTGTCTACTACAACGAGACTCATTTTCTAAATCATGTACCTTGATAAAAAAGGGAGTAAACCATAAAAATATATTTCTTGCACCTTCCAAAAGAGAGAAAACTGAAGTAGTTGAGCTCCAACTGAAAATCTTATTTTAACTGGACAGTTTCCCTGCATTCTGAAAGATTCTGCTAAACACAACAGTAATCAAAGGCCAAACTACACATTGGTCCCAAGCAGTTTTTGTTTGGTAGGTTTTGGGGTTATTGTTTTTTTAAAAAAGCTCAGATAGAAGCTCTCAAGTCTGGGGAATCAGAACATATTTCGTCATTGAAAGTTATTGAAAGTCAGAAGACACTACCTGATTGAGATACCACCTGCCCTTGCAAGAACAGCAAGCTAGAGGATAAATTCAGGGCCAAACTACCCTACTTTAAATGTACAGTTTGATCTGCATGCCATGTCTATTGTGTTTTCCATTTAAAAAGCAACCACAATGTGCGTGTGTGTGGGGGGGAAGATCAGAATTATTTTATATAAGGGGTCATTTCAGCATTCTTTCTTCATGCCATGATTCCAATGACCCTGGCTCCAACCCTGCCATCCCTCAAATCAATTATACTACCCACAAGCCTGCAGTGGTATGATTATTTTGTCTGTAGGGCTTTAAACTTATGAATCAGGAACAAGTCAACAAGGGTTAATTTCATCATACTACTTGGAAGTTTTCAGCCCTAACTATAAGACACCATATAGTACAGAAAGCCAATATATTTCTACTAGGAAACACCTGAAAATGCAAGTCAGTAAATACACATACCTTACTGTCCAAGAGAAGGTTATCCGGCTTGATATCACGATGTATGAAACCCAGTTGATGAATTGAGTCAATAGCTAGTACAGTCTCTGCTATATAAAACTGAGTCTCCTCTTCCGTTAGAGTATCCTTTTTCATCAATAATGTCATCATATCACCTGCACAAACAGATCTAGTTAAATTCAACTCCTTTAAGGTAACTTTAATAGAATTTAGGCTGTACTAAAGAACAAGATTTTACATATTTATCAGCATGCACTGAAACAGTTCAGTAATTCTGTATTACTATAGAATTATATTATATCCTATATTCCAGTGGTATTCAAACTTTTTAGACCGGGACCCACGTTTTAGAATGGCACTTGTGTTGGGACCCACCAGAAGTGATGTCATTAACCTGGAAGTGACATCAAACAGGAAGTGCTGTCATTGTAACATAATAAAATGACACTCCTGAAATGCAAATTGGCATTCTTGAACTGCAGCAATTGTACAACCAGGAAACATCCCTGACAGAAAGCAGGATTAGAACAAAATATGATGTAAAAGCACTAAACTAAAAGCAATTTTTAAAAAACCCTCACTGGAAAATTCAAACTGTTAACACACACAGAAGGAATAAGCAAGAGTCAGGTCTGCAGCTTCCAAGATGCTGCTCTCAGCTTTCTGCGACCCACCAGACATCAGGTCGTGACCCACTTAGTGGGTCCCAACCCATAGTTTGAATAACCGTGCTATATTACCAAACTGCAGCAAAGCATTCACACATTCAACAGTATCAAAGGACCATTACAGGACAGTGACAGAATAAAATAATTACCTCCAGGCAGGAACTCCATGATTAGATAGAGGTTTAGCTTATCCTGAAAGCTATAGAACATTTTAACAACCCACAAACTATCTGCCTCCACTAGAATGTCACGTTCTGCACGAATATGGCCAACCTGGAGGGGTACAGGTACATTTAAGTTACATGTTGGATTAAAAAAATATTTCCACACAATATTTACAAACAGTGTTTAGGGCCACACAGATCTCTACCCAGCAACTAATTCTTAATAAGGGCTTAATAAGCGGTGTTTTGTTTCAAAAACTTACATTTTAATCCATTTTAAATAATTTTTATAAATTTTAATATATGTAATACATATATTTTAATATATGCATACTGCCAGCAGATATTGCCATAGGCCATACCCCCCCCCCCATAATGACATGAGACAGACATATAGGCAAAATGGGTCACTTTCTTTAAACTTAAGTTTTGAGGCAGTTGGCCAACCAGCCTTAAGTGACCAACTTCAAAATATAGCATATAAATTAACCCTAACAAACCACTGTGTGCACACTGAACCTAATGCTGTCAGACTCAAAGGAAACACCAAAATATAGCAATTCCAAGAAGAAATTTAAACACTGAGAATACAACTACTTACTGCAGGAAAAAACAGATACCACAATTAGCACCTTGATGAACTGGTAAAGAAACTGAAGATACAGCCACTTAATACAACAGAACTGAACATAGCATTGAAATGCTTTTGATAACACTGCCAACTAAAACAGTGCCACTGCCACTTTAAATATCTTCTAAAAGTAATGCAGAAGCACTGTAAACCAGCTTACTTCAACAGACCCTGCAGCCATACTTGCCAGACAAGCCTTTATAATGCAGCAGTATTTTAAAGGCTCTTCCTGGAGTTAGGAGTTTAGGAGATGCTAAAGATGCTAAGAGGAGATAGCAGGAGCTCCCCTCTGCCAAGGAATGTAAACAAAGAAAATGGAGAATGAAGTACAGCCCTGAGTGCAATTAATGGCTTGCAAACTGCCCATAAGCACTCAAAATGGCCCAAAAGGCTCTTTGCAACACAATCAGCAGGCAGTTAAAAGGTAAAGGTAAAGGTTTCCCATGACCTAATGGTCTAATCGTGACCCACTGTAGGGGGTGGTGCTCATCTCTGTTTCTAAGCCAAAGAGCTGGCGTTTATCTAAGGACAAGCTTCCGTGGTCATGTGGCCAGCATGACTATACCTTCCCACCGAAGTGCTACCTATTTATCTACTTGCATTTTTAGGTGCTTTCAAACTGCTAGGTTGGCAGGAGCTGGGACAAGCAATGGGAGCGCACTCCATTGCGCAATCTCGAACTCCCAACCTTCCAGTCAGAAAGCTCAGCAGCAGCGGTTTAACCCACTGTGCCACCACATCCCTAAGTTAAAAGATAAATTTGTGTTATTCCAGGGATTCAGCAGGATATTGCATTTTGTGGCTTAAAGGGCCCAATTTCGCGTTCTAGCGCTGTATTTTGCAATTACTATTTTGGACTGCCCCTATTAATAAGATTCCAAACTTCATTTTCCCAGAGTAACTCCACACATGTATTTGAGCATATATCCTAAGTATATATGTATATATCCAGCTTTTGATACTTAGAACTTTAACATGAGACAGTTAAGGATGGAGCCTACAAAGCACAAGCTGAAGGAAGCTTGCTCAAGGAAACTCTCTCACCTTCCCTCCCCACAGCAGCACTCTGCACACTCAAACAACTTCTGAGATTCAGGGAATGCATTTGAAGGACTGCAAGATGGAACACTGAGGAAGATTACCAAAAATCAGGCAGAAGCTTCAAGGTAAGCTTGCACAAGCTATTGCCACCTGATTTTCCAGATATGTCTCCCTTACTCTCTGTTATGGGCTTCCAGAGGATCTCTTGACCCTCGGGAGTTTTCAGGTGGTAAAGGAAGCATAGCAAGAAGAAGAGACAAGGTACTTTTCTTACTCAAGCTTTCTTCTACTCATGCTTTAAAGTATTCAACCCTTATGTAATTCAAATTATGGTTCGGGAAAAAAGGAAGAACAGCATACTATTTATACATATAAATAAATAATTTGTTAGCATTGCCATGCAGCACAAACATATACCTGCTCTTTTTCAAGCATGTCTGCTTTCCGTAAGATTTTCATTGCATATACATGCCCGGTGTCTTTCTTCTGAACAAGCCGCACCTAGAAATTGTGCAAGAATGAAACCATTAAGACAATTTTCAGTCATTTTGCTTTTCAAGTTAAATCTCCCAGTTATTAAATCAGCATTCATTTGAGAAAAATAGTCATACCTACTCTCTGAGGTATGACTATAAACAATATAGAGCTTTCAACCTTTATCAGTGTAGATGTGCTCAATAGCCCCAATTAATTCTGTTGATGTGAAACACTTCTCTTTCTGACAAAAGGTTCTGAACCAATTATTACTTTTTCCTCATTAACAATTAGCACAACAATGGTATCCTTCATAAAACAATTACAGTAAGAGTAATTACAGTATATACAACAATGAGTAAGATCCAAGATATTCAAAATAATTAGGTAACAAATATGGATAAAGAAGAATGCTATTGATAGAACTACAATGAAACAACTTGGGACAAAGTCAGACAACATCTCAATTATTCTTATACTGTAATTTATTAATGGGATATTAGGTAATATATTAATGGGGAAAGCATTCATTAAGAATCTGCCTGTTGATTTTTGGTCATTTTCTGAATTTTGGAAACATTAGATTCAGAAGTTAATATAGAAAGGACATGAAGTTCTGCATAAGATGCCTCTTTAGAACTGGCAAGCCACAAACAATATTACAACAAAGCAGTTACCCATTTCTTTACAAAGTTACATTGAATTACTTTTTCAAGAATTCAGAAGCAATAGCGAAGTCAGACTCATCCGCACTTTAGCTGATGTTAATAATACATATTTAAATCATGCAGATTTAAAGATCAAGAGGAAGAGGAGATTAGAAGATCCTCTTGCTCTAGCTCAGTTGTATGCACAGGGCAGGGAATGCATGGCAGCAAGGAAAAATAGATGACCCTCTGGATTATTTTAGCCTTTTCCCCCCTCAAAAGCCTATCAGTCTGCTAATTTTACTCTTGAGTTCTTACCTCTCCAAATGCTCCTCTGCCTATTACTTTTAAAGATTCAAAATCTTCCAACCCAAGTCGTGTTCTTTTTAGGCGCAAAAACTCTGTTTCTTTTCTGGCATGTGCTGATCTACGAATTCTTTTCTAGATTCAAGAGAAAAAGAAGAGTATTTAAATTTGGTTGAATTCGGGTCATAGAACACATCTACCAGTTTTAATACAGTACCTCTTCATCTTTTAAGCCTTCTTCATCCATCACTTTTTCTAATTTCTTTTGCCTGAAAATAAAACACAAATGTTTGGTGAATGAGAATTTTTTCACGTTAGACTACAAGTGCAGAAACTTTCAGCAAAAGGTCAAGTTGTACTTCTGTGCCACTATCACAGCTATAAACATACTGAAAGTAAACAATTATGGAAGAACTTGAATGGAATAAGAACTTCATTATTTTAAAACCAGAGCTTCTCCAACTGTTTAGTCAGCATTTCCATTTCTGTAAACACAATTACAAGGTTTTTCTTCAATTCCAACAGCTCAATGAACCTGAACGTATTCAAGTTCATTTATTTACCATGGCAGTTTTTGTCTACTTTAGCAGAAGTTAATACATGTGGTTCAACTAAAGCTACACCTTGACTAACGCCTGACTCTTTCAGCACAAAGCCTTCCCTGGGTATCATGCATCTATTTCACACCATTGTGTAGGGAAGGCTACAGCCAGGTCACCGATTTCAGCCTCTGTTTGACAACTACATCTACCCAAGCAAAGAGCTTTATTACACAGCAAGCCAGAAAAAAAAAATCACATCTTTAAGCATTTTTATACTGCAGCTGTCATGACTTTTATACTATCCACGAATCGATGAAAGTTGGAATTAGAAGTTTCTAACTGTCAGAAAAAAGCTTCTGAAACAGAATTGTTATGAAAGTAGTTGTTTTGAAAAAAGAGCTGTAATGATGAAAGCAATAAGCAACCCTTTCGCAAGTCAAGCAAGGGCCTATTGCTTGTTGCGAGCAGCTTTCGTGATCTGAAGCAATTAATCTGAACATATTTAGGAAACACTTTCCATATCAACTTTTTTGCTGAGAAACTTATGTGTATTCTAGGTTCACACATAGACCAGGCCTGTTGGGCCTGGCTGTCATCCCACAGAGAATTCAACTTATATTAAACTTCGACACACATCCTACACCACTGTAGGCTGAAGTAGAAGCTCAATAACAATGAGCAACTCTCTCCAAAGAGCCAAATAAACTTAATTTAAACAGGTTAGTTAAAACAGGTTTTAGAGGCGCACAATTTCTGAAAACCACATGCAAAAGAGTGTCAATAGTATACAGGCAAGACTTCAGAGGCGGTTACAACTAGGGGCGTAAAATAGCAGTTTGCCATGCACCTGCTTGCTTGGGATACACAGCAACAACCCCAGGCATACGGGGAGGACCTACCTCCACAGCCCTCTGTTTGAAAAAACACCAACTACAATACATGTCAACTGCCTATCCTGGGCCTCTAAAACCATGAAAGGAAAACATATAACAATTATTCCTGTCTAGGGAGAAAAAGGCTGCAGAAAACTTATAGCTTTGAATCCCGTCTCATAAGCTCCTCTAAATGCCACAATACTCCTTCTCACCAGAAAAGTGCCCTAGTGGCAGCCGCAAGTGATGAGAGAAAGGAATGTGTTGGTGAGAAGACAGCCTCTGTTGGGGGAATGAAAGCAGCCAAGTGGCTTTTCAATTACTATTTCCAAGATTAAAATATTGGGTGGAGCTGAGTTGTTCTAGAGAATTATGAGATCTTTCATGAAAAGGATCAGATTCTAAAAATAACAACCGAGATTATGTTTTCCTCCCAGATATAATTTCAACTTTCTGCTTTCCCCCCCCCCGCCACTCTACTTTCTGAATAAAATTGTATGGCTTCCTCATTAAAATGGGCTGGATTTGTTTTTGTTTATTTTTACTTTTAAGTCAACATATTGAAGTCCTTTCCATCATAGGACATTTCAGTGGTACAATCTCGTGACCTCAACCTCAAGGGAGATGTACCGAATCCTATCCCAATTCACAGATTGGAGAACTAAACCACTAGTCTCCAACTAGTGGCTTGGGAACTCATTTTAGTTCCATTCAGAACAAATATGGGACACATTACTGGAAACATCACTATTTTCTCTTTTGATTAGATGGGTACACTTTTTAAAATTGGAGAAATATACATAATAAAAGAAGTAGGAAGACTATGTTGAAGGTTGGGGCTCATATCCAGAAAGATGGACTACTAGAAGGCCTTCGTGTACCTCCCAATACAATCCCTTCATGAAATAATACTTTCCAGTTAAACTTATGCAAGTATCTCCACTGGAACAGTTTGCCCCTTCCTACAGTAATCCAACTACTTGTAAATTTCACAATATCTCATAAACCTGCATCTTTTAAATTCTTCAAATAAGGAGCGGACTTTGTTATGAATCATCAGTATGATCCATATTCTGGTGCACATAAATAGCTGCAACCATGTAAGAAGTTATCATTGTCTCCACATCCTTCTGTAACTAGATGGTGTTCCCTCTGGGCTGAACTTTAATCCTTGCTCATTAAATATACTCATTCTTTCCCTTCTGCTCATTTACTTCTTTTGGGTGACTTCAATTCTCGGATTGGCCCCAACAATTTTTCCTTATATCATTATTTATATCGGGATGAGCATGAACAAATACCGGCTTGGTTCCTGAATCCTAGGAAGTCCAAAGATTCAGGCTTCAATAATAATGCTTCTCATTTTACTTCTCTTTGCTTAAATTTTAATTTGAATATTATTAATGGCCATCCACGTTATGATCCTGATGGGGAATTTACTCATTATTCCCCTAAAAGTGTAAGTGTCATTGATTATGCTCTTGTTTCCCCGTCTCTTATTTCCCTTCTTCATGATTTTAAAGTTTATCCCTGAGCAGAAAGTGATCATCTTCCTATTAGTCTTTCCTTCAGCTTTTCATCTTCCCCCAATACTGTCCCTTCAAGCTCTCGACTGTATGCCATTATTTCAAAATGGACCCCTGCAATGGACCAGGCTTTTGTCAAATGGTCTATGCTTCCTTCTACTGTCTCTTCCATATCTACTCTTATGTCCATGACTCCTTCTTCTTCAATGACAGCAGTATTTAATTCCCTTATCCAAACCTGGTTATCCTTTCTCAAGACTCATGTTTCTCCTGCTCCCATCTCTTCTTCTGTTTTTTTTTCTTGGTTTGATACTGATTGTTGGAGAGTTAAAAAGATAGTTAGATTTTATTTTGCCGATCTCCCTCTCCATTTTCCTATAACTCTTATCTTGAGAGCCGCAAATCTTGCCTAGCTCTTTTCACCTACAAGAAACATCTGCTAGCACAACGGAAATGGGATCAGCTGCACCAAGCTATTTTGTCCCATAACTCCAAAGCGTTTTGGCAAATAATTTCTAGGTCTAATTCGATTCAGCTGCCCTCTTCTCATATATATATCCCTTCTGCTACTTGGGTCGATCATTTTTCTAACATATTTTCATCTTCCAATGATTGCAACAATACCCCTTGTTCTCCTTTGTGTAATTTGCCAGATTGGTCACCAATTAAGTATCTACAGACGAAATAATTACACTTATACACACCATGAAACGTAATAAGGCTCCTGGTCCTGACCATATTCATTCCGAAATTTTAATTTCTAATCCATCTTGGTGGGCCTCTTTCCTTGCAAAAATTTTCACTTATTTGAACCAAACAGGTCGATTCCCTGACTCATGGACCTCTTCTATTATTGTTCCTATTCATAAAAAAGATGACCCTAATTCCCCTGATAATTACAGACCTATCAGTTTGCTTTCTAATATCGGCAAATTATACTCAAAATACCTTCTGTCCAAACTCACAACTTGGACTCAAACAGCTAACTTACTCCCTAAGAAGCAAATTGGCTTTCGGGCTGGCTCTTCTACATTAGACCATGCATTAATTCTCTCTCATCTTGTGAGTAAATAATAATAATAATAATAATAATAATAATAATAATAATAATAATAA
>JAJKFI010000052.1:921485-942650 GCA_029204185.1 Lerista edwardsae | reverse complement strand
AATAATAATAATAATAATAATAATAATAATAATAATAATAATAATAATATTATTTATTTGATTTTTACCCCGCCTTTTTGCCCGGGGGCACTCAAGGCGGCATACAACATAAAAAATACAATATAAAATCAACATTAAAAAACAATTAAAAACAATGTTAAAAACAATACAACAAAATTAAAAACAGATACAATTTAAAAAACATGTCCAGTGGATCATAAAATTATAAAAATACACAAATACACAAACCAGCCAGCCAGCCAGCCTGTCAACAGTTAAAAGCTTTATGGAATAAAAAGGTCTTCAGCCCCCGCCGAAATGTAAACAAAGAGGGAGCAGTTCTCAATTCTAAGGGGAGGGTGTTCCAAAGTTGGGGGGCCACCACCGAGAAGGCCCTCTTCCTGGCCGCCGCCCCTCTCACTTCTCCTGGTGGCGGCACAGTCAGAAGGGCCCCCCCAGATGATCTAAGAGCACGGGTTGGATTGTATGGAAGAAGGCGGTCCCTCAAATACCCCGGACCCGAGCCGTAAAGGGCTTTAAAAGTCAAAACTAGCACCTTGAATTGGGCCCGGAACAGAACTGGCAGCCAGTGCAGTCGCCGAAGCAGCGGCCTGACAGAGTCAAACCGACGTGCCCCAGCAACCACCCAAGCCGCCGCGTTCTGTACTAGTTGTAATTTCCGAACCGTCTTCAAAGGCAGCCCCACGTAGAGCGCATTGCAATAATCTAATCTAGATGTCACTAGGGCATGGGTCACTGTGGCCAGGTCCGCACAGCTCAGGTACGGCCGCAGCTGGCGAATCAGCCGAAGCTGAGCAAAGGCTCCCCTGGCCACCGCCGCCACCTGGGACTCCGGGTTTAGCTGTGAATCCAGGAGAACCCCCAAGCTGCGAACCTGCTCCTTCAGAGGAAGTGCAACCCCATTCAGAGCAGGACGATAGTCCAATACCCGAGCTGTGGATTTCCGAACCAAAAGCACCTCTGTCTTATCCGGATTTAATTTCAGCTTGTTCGCCCACATCCAGCCCCCAACCGCCTCCAGACAGCGATCCAGGACCTCAACCGCCTCCTCAGAATCAGGGGGAAAGGAGAGAAAAAAATTATCTTCACCAAGGTGCTAAATTATTTGTTGCCTTTATAGATTTGAGCAAGGCTTTTGATTCCATTAATAGGAACCTATTATGGATTAAATTAACTCGCTGGGGGATCGACTCTCGTTTACTTTTTCTTCTCCAACAGTTACATTCTAAGAATGTTTGCCAGGTATGAGTTTCTAGTCCCTCTGACTTAACCCCTCAAATTCCTGTTAACAAAGGTGTCAGGCAAGGCTGCGTGCTTGCTCCCCTTCTTTTTAATTTATTTTTAGCTGATCTCCCGTCCTTTCTTAACTCTCCAGGCGCTTCCCCTCCTTCACTTAATGGTTCTCCCCTCACTATTTTATTGTTTGCAGATGATATGATTCTTTTATCCCTCACCAAATCTGGGTTACGGTGTTCCTTAACCAGACTTCAATCATACTGCTCATCTAATGAGTTATCCATTAACCCAGACAAAACTAAGATAATGATTTTTTCTAATTCTTGGCGCCCTTCTTCTTGGACCATTGGTTCCCAGAAATATCAATTGATCCCAACTTATAAATATTTAGGACTTCTTTTCCAATACAAACTTTCGTGGATACCACATAGAAAATCTGCCTTATCTCTTTCATCCCTTCATAGCCAAGCTATTTCAAAATTCTTTTATTTTGAATCTGTATTGATCTACAGGTAATCAATATATCCCCGCGGCGCTCCGTATTTTCCATGCCAAGATTATTTCACAACTATTATATGGAGCCCCCATATGGATCTCAGCAGTCTCCTTCCATCTTGACCAATTTGTTGCATCTTTTCTTAGACGGATACTAGGAGTACCTAACTCTATCCGTCTGGCCACTATGTTGCTAGAGTTGGGGATACATTCCCCAATTACTCTAGCTTGACTGCAAACCTTTATATTAAGTATTGGCTCCGTTTTTTAGTTACTCATTCTGACTCTCTTCTTTCTGATTTATTAAAAGATTCATTTCGTCCCCCTTGGTTAAATATTATCGAAGCCAAATTATCATCAATAGGTCTTACTTTTGAGGTCTTGGTGGATACTAAATTTTTTGAAGCTTTTTCTATTATCAAAACTAAATTGTTTCAGTTTGAATTTGACCACCTTCATACTCTTCTTAACCCCACTTGTTCTCCTAGTTGTTTTGGTTTATCTTCTGTTCTAGCTAAACCTTCCAATTATTTCACTTTATTAACTAAACCAAGTATACGTAGAGCTTTTATGTTGGCCCGATTAAACGTATTTCCTTCTGCCCTCCATTATGGTCGTTTTGCTAATATTCCATCTGTTGATAGATTATGCCTTTTCTGTCATACTTCTGTTGATTCTCTAGATAGCATTTTGTTTAGTTGTTCAGTTCACACCCTCCGACGCCAACTTTACCTGGAACCGTGGATATTTTGTTTATCCTTTCTTTTTCCTAATCTTTTACCTATTTTCCTCAGTGACTGTTATCCCCCGATTACTAATGCTGTAGCCAAATTTCTTAGTGAGATAATGAATCGAACGCTAACCCTTTAATTTAATAGTCGTGGCTGTTGATCTAATGCATTTTCTTGTTATGCCAATAAAGGTTCTTGACTTGAACTAGATGGTGCAATTGTGAATGTTTCCTAGAACTTCTAAGAATTCTAAAGCCAAAGGAATAGTATAAAGCTATTTTTAATTTGTATTGTCTTGAACAGACAACATTGTTTTAACTCTTATTTTAATAATTGAGTAATCTGGTTCTTTAAATCCACAACAGATCTTCCAACAACAAATTATTATATGCAAAATGCTGAGATAAGGTCAAAGAGATTTCCCAGGACTGTGCAGCAGACAGATCCACATAACTGCTATATTTCATTTTTTATCTTTTAAATGAGAGAAAGCAATTTTTGTTTGGGCCTAAGCAACCCTCAGTTCAAGTCAAAATCTAAAACCAAATAAGAGGCTAATCCCCTGCTAACTGGGCAAGAGGCACTTTTGAAGTGGTGTTCCTCTTATATTTAGCAGAGGGAGAATAACAGTCCCTCTTCACACCCGCACAGTGTCTTTTCTAGTGGCTGCTGCTGCTGGTGTTCTGCATTTTTTTTAGATTGTGAGCCCTTTTGGGACAGGGAGTCATTTAACTTTATTTTTTTGCCTGTAAACCACTTTGTGAACTTTTTGTTGAAAACCTTTATATATGAATACTGTTTGCTTGCTGGCTTGCTAATCAACGCTAGTCACACTAAGCTTGCATAAAGCCACCTGCACTTCATCACAAGGCTGTAGCCAAAGGCAGAACTTGCATTACATCCATATTTCCCCCTCCCACCCCCTGCACCAGTGTTTTTGCTAAGCTGTGCAGCTATCAACTGAATGCAGTTCATACATCAGTTAAAACAGAAGTTGACGATGGCATAATGATGTAATTGCTGAATGTCATAAATATGTTGCTGGGTAGTCACAGGAGGGCTATGCATAGCACCACCTATTTTTAGGGAGAATCCTACTGCCATCCCACTTTTTCTCTTAATATCCAGTCTGGAGAAGAGTTCCCAGAGAAGAGTTACCCAATTTTGACCTTGGGGTATGTTCAGGGCCAGCTCTTCCATGAAGCAGTTGCCTCAGGCAGTAGATGGTGAGGGGCAACCAACTGTCCACCCAATTGCCTCCACTGCTCTTCCTCCTTCTACTTCCTGGCCTGGACTTGGAAGAAAGGAACGCAGAGAAAACGCAGAGGGGAGGGGAGTGCCGACTCTCTAGAGATTCCCCTTAGCTGACATACTTGCTTCTACTCCTTCCACTCTAGAACACTGGAGGGAGGGAAGAGCAGAGGCTGGCAGATCAACTAAAGGAGGGCAGCCTGTGCCATGCCATCACAGGCATCAGGAGGTCTTTGACCAGCCTTGGGTATGTTTGTTCTTCACAGTGCACCAGTTCTCTTTTCTGACCAATATTGTATATAGTACAGTAATCATGACAACTTTTGAGCCCTAGCCTAGCCTGTTGTAGCAGCAGCAACAACAATAATTTAATTTTTATCCAGCCTTTCTGCCCCATGGGCACCCAAGGCAGCTTACAACATTAAAAACCAACACTTTAAAAATCACAAACAATAAAAACAATGAACAATATTAAAAACAGTTAATAATTTAAACCAAGCAAGCCCCGTGGATCCTTTAAAATATAGAATGAAAAATGTAAAATGCCAGCTAGCCTGTCAACAATTGAAGGCTTGTTTAAATAAAAAAGTATTCAACCCCCGCCGGAATAATGCCAAAGAGGGAGCAGTTCTTAATTCTAAGGGGAGGATATTCCAAAGTTGTGGGGCCACCACCGAGAAGGGCCTATTCGTGGCCACCATCCCCCTCACCTCTCCTGGTGGCGGCACAGTCAGAAGGGCCTACAACCCTTCTAACATGAGAAGTCCTACAACCATTCAGAACATGAAAAGCCATGTATGACATTGCGAGCAATCCAGGCTCTATAACCTATTACGCCACACTAGTTTAAACAGTTGCTTTTTTAAAAAAAATCATATTACTGGTTTAAATTGAATCTAGTGCAACTATACAACTATCATCACTAATTCCTGCTACTGTGAATTGTCACATTGTTTTAGAAAGTTTATCTTGTATCATTTTAAGCTCATCACCATATTAGCCCTTACACATTTCTTCTTGTGTTTAACTTTGCCGTTTTTATTCTCACTCACCCCTGGCCACATTCTCATGGATACACCTCCCTCCTGAGGATTACACGTTATGCATCTGATGAAGCAGACTAGAACACATGAAGTTCATGTTATAACACGTGTAGGTTTGTAAGGTGTCATAGTGTGTGCAACTGTCTTGTGCCTTCTCCAAATTACTTCCAGTAGTGGGAGGTCAAAAAGTTAAGACTAACTTCACGCTAATTTCTTTGGCCATATTCAAACTTCTCTGCAACCACGAGCACTGTCAAACTACAACCAAGCACTGATTTTCTGACCTCTCATCCATACATATTGTACTGGGACCAAAGAAGGTAAGCGCAATTACAAGTGAATATTTCTTCAAATAAGGCCACAAAAGTTAATACAAGATGCCTACCTGCCTGCCTAACATCACTACATGAATTATTTGTGGCCATAAAAGAAAGAGAAGCAACTTTTGTAAGACTTTCCTTCGCTCCCTAGTTATTTGGACCTAGTTTTAACTCCCTGTAAATATGGCTATTTACATAAGACTGCTCTAACAATTCTGAGCCAAATGCCAGCAACTCACATAGAACTCCTGAGAACCTGGTTCAAGTTCCCACTGAGTTGCATGCATTATTTATTTGTAACAATATGTTGTAACTCCTCCAGGACAGCAGAAGTCAGTCACAACTTTTCATATTGTTGTATGGAGGTAAGAGGAAAGAGACACATAAAACTACAGGCGCTAAGTGAGGAGTTTGTCTCTTATACTCTCCTGTATAACAGAGTTATACAGTAGTTTCACTCTCAATTTCAAAGTACCAGGGGACAGAAAGCGAGAACAAGTGTTCTAGGTAAAGATATAATAAAGTAAAGGTAACAAGGTGCATAAGTACATAAGTTTCAGGAATATGCAGAAAGATCTTATGCAACTTGCTTTTCTGCAATATCACCTTCCGCCTGGCTTTACTACTGTTTAGGCTAGATAATGTTTTGAGTTCTCTATGAGCTATAATTATTTCCTCTTTACTGACTAAACAGCATGAAACAAGTGCTTGTTCAGAGAAATCTCTCACAAATATCCAGAAGTAACAGAGAACAGATCCTTGAAAAAGAAACAATGCCCAGCAAATGCCCTGCCAATCCCAACTACACCTTTGACAAATAATTCAGATTCTGTTTGAAGTAAGGCTAACTGAAGTAACACCAACCACAAAAGACACACCCAACTTTAAAGGAAATAAAGTAAGACTGTGAAGCTGCCAGGGCAAACTTTCATTTTTTTTAAAAAATGGAAGTAATCAGGTTTGTAGGAATACACTGTAGAATATATAAAGCTGCCATCGGATATAATACCAAGACACAATACTTCAACTGGCAGCCCCTTTTCCTGGGGTCTCTCTCAGTCCTATTACCTGGGTTAACATTAGCTGGAGAAGACAGGAATGGCTCCTTCAGCATGCAAGAAACATGCTTGACCACTGACTATGCACTTACACCCAAGCTGCAGTTCCACTACAACACTACAGCAAAGAATGACCCAAGTGTCTAACATAAAAGCAACTAACTTCGTAGAATTACAATGTTTGCCCGACATAGAAAACATCTATGAAAAGTGCCCCTCTTTCCTGTGACGGAGACACTGCACTTTCAGAAGACCAAACTCCTCTTTATTTTAATTTGAAGTTGAATACTTTTCATTTTTATTAATCATAAAGCTGCATTTAAAGCAGAAAAATTCAGTAACGTAAAATATATTCTTTTCATGTTCATATTCAAAAGAATATGTACCATATTATCAAGAGCTCAGGAAACCCATATTGTAGGTTCACAAGTACAGGGTGGAGAACGGGTCATGTAATATGGGGTGCTATAGCTGGAGAACCTCATTCCAATGAAAATACAGTATATATTAGTGGAGGGTTTGGTTCAAATTTTCAAGATAAAGAAGGAATAGCAATCAGGGAGACCCAAAAGTTTGATCCATAAAGAATTGTCTAATCTACATTTTCTTATTTCTCCCTATTGCCACAATGAATTTTTCTCTTGAAAGACCAAATTCTTGTTTCCCAATTCTTTACAAAGACAGAAAAAATCAGTCAGTTCATAATCTGCAGTATAAAACCCATAAAGAACCCCAAACCCAGCTGTACATCTATGTAAATACTGTAGGACGTGTAAAGAAACAAAAATAGATGCAGACTTAGGAGTTTGCACAGCATATCACCAAGCACCATTTTCATGATTTATTTCTCTCACTCACAAAACTAGGGTTCTTTACTATCATTATCATTATCTATATTTCATTAGTACCTGGGGCCTATGGAAAGGTATTCATCTTTATCTGTATATTTCACCGTAAGTACATATTTTTAATACAACATCTGGTGCAAACATAACATTTCAAACCTCCCAACCATGGTAACCCAAAGTATGAAGTGGGTTTGCAAAAGTTTGGTTTTGAGGAAATCTGGTTATCATTTCTTGGCTACTAGTCATACAAATGCAATCTCGCACCATGCTTAATGCTAGCCATGGAAAGGAGGCAGCATATTTGCACAGCAGAGGAAGAGTGAAAGTCTAAAGTATTCTCCCAATTTCCCAAATCATTACAAGATTAAACACATTTATATCCGCACTCATCTGTTTATTTTTTTAGGCATTGCTTAGACTGCTACAGAAAACAACTAAAATTGTATAAACACACAGAATTCAAAGGAAAACATAGTTTAGAAGAGGTAAAGAAATGTGCTTGGAGAAACTGGTTTTGATTATAATGATAAAGAGAGCCAAGTGTATTTCGCAATACAGATTGTCTAAACTGGGCACACTAAAATGAAAATTAAACTAGAGAGAAAAAAACAATTTTTATTCCAGGAATTGTTTGTACTAGTTTGTCAAGCAGCAGCAGAACAGCCTTACTGAAATGCACACCCAGAAGATGAAGTACAGTAGCATATGAGAAATAACATGGTATCTTAACTATTTTCCAGGCATTTTGTAGATAGAAGAGAGCTGTTTAAACATTTTAGTAGGTTAGGGAAGATCAAGGTATTTGAGATATCTATTTTCTGTAATCTTGAGATTTTAAAAAAGTATCACTTCAATAATCTGCATGCAGATGTTTTATCTCTAATTGGTTTTTTTTTACCTCATTTCCCGTTCTTCATGTTGTGCAATCAAATTACTATAGAAGTTTTCTAATGTCACTTTTGTCATTGTAACCCGCTCCTTGGTATGGTTGCTCATAGATGAGCAAGGTGCTGGACCAGTCATTGCCATGGTTACTAGAGAGCAAAAAAAAAAAAAGTAGAAACACTTTAAGACATACTATAAGCCCTAAAGCAAAAATTCACCCAACTACACACAATGTTAAGTGCCACAGTATGTACTCATTTGCTCAAGTTTAGTTGCAAGCAGCAGTTGTACAGGGCCATGAAACCACAGCACAGAGGTCAGAATATTTAACCTTTTAACCCTGTATTCATCTATGGCCATTGGGAGAGTTTTCAGTGAGAAAATAGCAGAGGATAAAATACTCAATCCTGTGCGGCAGTCCAAATCCAAATAATGAATCTGCACAGCTACTATTCACAAGTACACTGAAGCCTGCAACTAGACACAGGTATGCTTACTATCACATGTAATTTGGCCCTCACCTACATGATTTCAATTAGCAATGCGAAGTAGGTTAAACAAAGAAAGCTATGCAAAAATGCAGCACAACAGGCCATCATCTAAGACTTCAAAACAGGCCGCAATGTTTCAAAATAATTGTACAAGTCAGACTTCCTGTTTTTGTACTCAAGTTTTCACCGAAAGAAATCTGACAAGCATTGTCTGTCGCAATGACATCTTCAGGCTACATTACAAACATTCATTCTTTTATGTTTTGCATTCCTGGTTAAATATTGCAGAAGTAATTTTTACTCCAAAAATATTTTTTCGTGTAAAAGTGATTTAACAAGCTAAGGTTGCAGTCCAATCCTACATATGCTTACTCTGAAATTAAATAAAATATTAACAAATTAAAAATACACTCTTCAAGATAGCTTTAAAGACCCACTTCCAGGATTCATGCTCCTCTATTGTCACTCAAGAATAGGTGGGAAGTGGGTCTTTAAAGCTATTTCCCCCCTGATCTGCTACCCACTGAGGGTTCCGGAATAGAACCCCAGTGGATAAATTGGCACGACTGTACTAAATAACTTGAAAATTTCCATTAAAAAAAAAAGAGACAATGACACAAATTGAAGGCAGAATCTTCTCGCAGAAAAACTTGCAGATTGACAAGAGCGAATAGAACAGCAGCAGAACATTCTAAGGCTGCGAAGGCTGCACTCCTAGACGCACTTTACCTGGGTAGTAACTTTAGCAGGAGTAAGAAACACAGGATCGGTACTGCAGGGCTCATTTCCCCACATAAACAGCTACGAGGAGAAGCAAGAAGGGTCAAGCAGGTGCCCACAGAGAAACGGGGAGGAAGAACGAGCCGGGAAGTTGGGCGCCCCTACTAGAGAGAGTGAAGTAGGAATAGGAGGACATGCCTTTGAAGGGTCCCAGCAACCTGGTATGTAGATGTCCACCAGGGCACTGCACCCCGAGGGAAGGCAGGGGAGGGGGGAGAAGGATGGTGGAGGCCCAAATGCCATGGAAGCAGGACGGATTTCCACCCGAGCAGAACTTGGGGAGGGAGCGGAAGCAAGAGCCCTGTGTCACTGAGAGGAGAGCAGGAGCCAGGGCGACGGCAGCTGGAGAGCAGGGGCACTTACCGGGCCCCCTCTGCCGGGGGAGAGGAGCAACACGACGCCTCACAGCTCAGTTCCTTCTCGGGCCCGGGCACACGAGAGCGAGCGAGCACTTCCCAGAGGCCTAACCCCGCCCCTCATCCCTCACCCGAAGGAAAACTGAAGCCTGCCACGGGACAAGCACCAAGTGGAAGCGCGGCCACCGCTCGCATGCGCAGCAGCCGCACCGCCTCTCGCCTCCCGAACGCCGCCCGCTGAGGAGGCGCGGCTCAAGCGGGAAACAGCCCGCGCCCACTCCTTGCCCGCGCCTCGACTGTGACCCAGCCTGAGTCTGGAACCCGTACAGAGGCGGCAGCGGCTGCTTTCCTTTGACTGCTCGCCTGTGGCACTGCACATGCGCCGGACGCCCTTCTCTTCCCCGGGGGATATAATAAGGAAGGGGCTTGAGTCATGGCTTGAGTCTTTCCTATGGAGTCTTTAGCTTGGGTGAGGGCGCCTGCGAAAAGTATTTCCGTGCAGCGCGAAGGTAATTCCCCCCCCTTGTGCTCAGTCCCACGTACGTGTGCAGCGTTATTCGCTTTGCTGCTCCCAAGAGTTGAGTTCAGCGGGGCTTTGGCAGATTTGCAGCCTCCCAGCCGATGTTTATCGAGCCGGCAATGTGCCGCTGAGTCCATTGAGACCTACTCGCAGGTGGGCGTGTACACTCTGTGCGACAAAGGCTTCCGTCACCGATTTAGAGCCCAAGCCTATGCCTGTCTGCTCAGAAGTAAGTCCCATTAGGGTCATTAGGGCTTGTTCCCAGGAAAATGTGGACAGGATTGCAGCCTTAGGATCCAAGTTTCCAGTGCCGGACGGCATTTGTTTCTTTACCCCGGGACTGCATCGTGGCAGCAAGGGTGCTGGAAAGTTGGATAGGATTGGGTCCTAAGTCATTAAAGTGCCACAGAACTTGAGTGTGTGTGTGACTCTGCAGCAGCAGACTAACAAGGCTACCCCTCTGGAATGTAAAAAACCCAAACCCTTTGGTTCGTTAGAAAGTTGGTTGGGATCCCTGGAAGAACAAAGGTATTCGATCAGTTCAACTCTCTTTGTTGACTCGTGAGGATCTTCCCTCCGGGATTTGAGGACAATGGAAGCATTTGCCTGACCAATAGGAGATTTGATTCATGCCATTAGGGCCTAGTCACTAGATACTGACCCTGGCAGGCATCTGTGTGATTAATATAAAACTGTGGTTTTACTTATTCATTTGTGTGAGCTGGGGGGTGGGCAGGCACTAAATTGTCCAGGCCAAACCTTGATTCTCAGGGTATCTGCTTTCAAAAACAAGCAGTTGTACTATATGCTGTGTACAACTGATACATTACAAACATGAGAAGCAAACATATCTCGTGACAATCAGATCAGTTGCTGATCCTCTAAGAGCCAGCTCCATGCATATCTACTCAGAAGTAAGTCCCACTGTATTCAGTGGGGCTTACTCCCAGGTAAGTGTAGTTAGGATTGCAGCTTGAGTTGAACGTGGCACACATGAAGAATCTTGTTCTAAATCTTACGGTATTAAACGTAACTTACTGCCCAATCATATCCCTCACCACTGGTGCAACTGTGCTGCTGGTAGAGCATGTTACATAAGAAGAGCCCTGCTGGATCAGGCCATAGGCCAGTGATGGCGAACCTATGACACGCATGTCAAAGCTGACACACCACAACATTTGGGGTAACACACCAGCATTCACCAACGTCTGACAAAAATGGAATTTGCTTTACTCATTTTTCATTTTTGCAATTATTTAGTGTTTCTTTATATAATACAAAGCACCACACATGACTGGACTGTAGTTTTAGTTTAAATAAATGACTATAAATAATTATTTGTCTTTTGTTTGGGTTTGTGGTTTTTTTTTTTTTTTTTTTTTTGGACACACCAGCAGAATCAAGTTAAGCATTTCCCAAACTTTTGGCACACCAAGCCCAAAAGGTTCGCCGTCACTGCCATAAGCCCATCTAGTCCAGCTTCCTATATGTGGCCCACCAGGAGCCTCATATCAGGGAGCACAGAGACAACAAGATGCCTGCATCCTGTTGCCACTCCCTTGCACCTGGCATTCTGAAGTAGACCATTTCTAATGTAAGGAGGTAGCACCCCCATGTTATGCATTCAGTGGTGGTTGTGGGGGCAATTGGACAGCCAGCAAGAGGAGAGTAAAAATATTTACTGCCTGATTGCCTATGTTCTCCTTGGGCACATGCCTACTGACCATTTTGCTGGTATATGAATGAGGAGAGAAAAGGAGCAGCGTGATCTGGGAAAGGGGATAGGATCAAGTGTGTGTAAGTGCTACTGAGATCCACTCCTTGTCCCCTCCCTCTCAATTCATGACATAGCTTGATGCCAACTTACCAGCACTGACAGGTGCTTCTGGAGCCACTGCTGGGTGTAACCATTTGTGGCATTGGCCTGGAACCACACAATGGGGCACTGGCTTTCTAGCCACTGTAAATAGGGTTGGGATTTTAGATAACAAGCAAGCACATTAGTGATTGTAGATGCCAATATCTCGTGTGTAGACATGTTTGTTTCCAATGAATAAGATAGGATTACAGCCTATGTCTTACTGAAAGCAATGGGTTTATTTCTGAATAAAATAAATAACACCATTTTGAAACATCTCTATTTATCAGTATTGTCATGGCCAAGAATCCAATGTTGTTTTCATTGAAGATTAAGAGCAATCTTAACCTGGAGTTAGGCTGGCATAGTTAGGCCAACAAAGTTTGGCTGGCACATGGGACACGGTAAAGTATGGTTGGACCACTCTTGGAGTCAGAGAGGCCATCACACAGACGTGCGCCATCCCCCCTGACTCTGAGAGTGGTCCAAAAGCACTTTACAGTAGCCAGCCAATCTTGTGCCAGCCAATCATTGCTGGCCTAACTCCAGGTTAGGATTGTGCTCTAACTTTGATTCTGTTCTTTAAAAATATGTACTTATTGGCAAAATATAAACTTGCTTTGTTTTTATTTAGATTTCTACAGTGAACAAGTACATCATTGGGATATATTCCATGCAAAAAGCACATACATCATTATATACGCCTTGACAGTGAGGATGGAGGGTTGTTTTAGATAGTTCACAATGTTAGATAAATATTACCTACCTACCTATCTACACTAAATAATCAAAATATTATTTTAACAGAATTTGTAGGCTACATATATACTAAAGGAAACATTGATATATTTGTGGTCTGAATAACTAGCTATAGCAATACTTGAAACATATGTTAGTAGTTACAGCAGATGTTGTTTTATTCAGACATAATACATATTTTGTTTATTAAATATGAGTGATAAAATTAAAATGTATGTTCCATTTATTACGTTAAGCTGGCCTCATACATTTTCAGTCCTTAACAGAAAATATTTTTAATACAATTCAAAGTGTCATTTATTATTTTTTGGGACTAGTTAGAGTTAAATGAAATTTGAAATGCTATATCAGAAACAGCAACCATTCTCTTAACTGATAAATTAAAGGAACAGACGTGCTGAATCATATCCACCCACTCAGAGTTATTCCAGAAAAAATTAAAAGGATACTAATTAACTACTAATTGCACACAAAAAATTTACAATTTAAAAACAAATTCTTGTCCCAAATCAATGAATAAGGCCCTTGGGCATTGTTTCCAACCATAAAAATCTGCAGGATGGTTTTATATCTGATGCACTGGCATCAACATTCAACCAAACCCATGCAGTCAGATGATCAGTATCATGGAAAGACATAGTTTTTTGATGTGAGGCTATTTGCAGTGCTGTGTTGGAATTAGTATAACATTGTTTCTGTGTTATATAGGGTGGGCCATAAATTTCCATACATATGGTTTCTAACATTTTATTTTTTATATGTCAGAAAAAATGTGTTTGAATAAAGAGCAACAAATTGAAATCATTCTGACGGCTGGGTCAGGAAGCAGTCGCATGGTTGCAATCAAATTTAACAGCAAACATGGAACAAACAGCACACACGACACTGGCAAAACTTATTAGAAAGTTTCAAAAAACTGGAAGTGTTGCAGATCAACCGAGATGTGGTCGTAGTCGTACAGCCACCGATGAAGGCACAACTACTACTCCTCTCAGTGCTTACACGGAGTCCTACAAAAAGTACACGTGTGTCTGCAGATCGAGTATCAGGCGCATTTTGAAAGCAAACAAATGGCATCCATGCAAATTGCATATGGCACAGCATATGAGTGAAGATGACCCGGATAGACGGATGGAATTCTGTGAATGGGCATTAAGCAAATTGAACGAGGATGCAGACATTTCAATCAAGATCTTGTTTACTGATGAAGCAAATTTTTATGTCAATGGAGAGGTTAATTGGCAAAACATACGTTATTGGAGCAATGCTAACCCTCACTGGATGAGTCCGATGAAGATGCAAGGTGCCTGTAAATTGATGGTGTGGGCCGGGATATGGGGTGACAGAATTATTGGACCATTTTTTGTCGATGGAAATCTTAATGCCGAAAAGTATCTTAACATGTTGCAAGAAGAGATTTTTCCATCCCTGCTAAACGAGGATGGTAACTTCCCAGTTTACTTCCAGCAAGATGGAGCTCCATCTCATTATGGTATTCATGTGCGTCAATGGTTAGATCAGCAGTTTCCGGATGCTTGGATTGGTCGGCGTGGTCCTGTGGAGTGGCCTCCCAGATCCCCAGATCTCACCCCACTTGAATTTTATCTTTGGGGGCATTTGAAGGCCATGGTGTATCAGAAAAAAATACAAAACATAAATCATCTTAAGGAACGTATCACAGACGCCATTACAAGCATAACACCAGCTGTTCATCATAATACATGTTCATCAGCAGTGGCGGACACGTATTGAAATAGGTTGTCAAAACAATGGCAGTCATGTAGAGCATATTATATAAATAATAATGGTTTTTCATTAAAAAATGTTTATTTTTCCTATGTATGGAAACTTATGGCCCACCCTGTATTCAGCATAGTAAATTATGTGCATACTATTCCTTAAAAGTATAATCTAGCCACTAGAATCCCCATTCCTTGTCTTCCCTTTAGTTAGGCAAAATTTCACTACAGATCTGTTTAGAGCCATGCCTTTTAAGCTGTACAGTGTATATATAAAAATGTTATACCGTATTACCAACCGCTGTGTGAAACTTGAATCCCTAGTTCAGGATCAACAGACATTTTCATACTGTTCCAAGTTTAAGATGTACTCTATTCTAACTTCTTCTATGGTTCCCACACCATCAAGCTTATAAAGTACATGTCTGGCTTAATGGGACTATTCCCAGCAGATTCCGGTATTGTATGGGCATACCACGCTAATATGACGGATTAGGTTCCAGACCAGCACCAAATATCGCTGTAAAGCAAATTTTAGGTTTTTAAAAAACAAAACTTGCTAGTGCATATAAAAGCCTAACTTGGTTAGGTGTGTAAGATACAGTGGGGATGCCCGTGTTTACAGCTTCTGGCTTTAATAATTTCAATAGTAATACACCACCACCACAAATTAAAAAAGTAAAAATTGTTAGAGTACAACACTGATTCACAAGTGGAATTAATGCTGTAAACAGACTAAGCACCGGTATCAAAACTGTGCTGGTTGACTTGCTCAATTTGGTTCAGATTTAAAGTGTGCTTTATGACACACTTTAAATCTGTCGTAATTTTAAGACAAGCACCTTGCTCTTAATAATAATAGATAAAAATGAATATATAGTAATTAAAAAGTGCTGCATTAGCAAGGTGCTATAATGCAAGGTACTGCTGTACTGATAAAAGCATTGCAATTTCATCCTTGTGGAAAAGGGCAGCATAAATTACTCTTGTCGTGGACATGTATTTTTCAGCATACAGTAGTTCGTTAGAACCTTTGATCAGTTGGTGGTTGCATTGCTTGCTCTTCATTCCACACCTTCAGGATTATGTCAGAATTGTATTTATTTAAAACAGTGTCATCCTGCTTTCCCCCCAAATGTTCAAAGTGACTAAATATTCACAGCAGGTTGACGCCAATTTGAATTTCTGCACTTCTTTGAAGAATTATGCAGGTGGGTCAGTATTCTTGTAACCTTCATTGCATGTCTTTTCAGAAGTTAGTGGGATCTATTCTTAATAAATGTCCATGAGATTGTACTGTAACCTTATACTGAAAACTATTGTTTGTATCTGTTGCAAAGAGACTACTTCCACATGCACAAAGAAACATGGATATACGTTTAGTGATACAAACTTTCATGTAAAAAAATTGAATATGGCATTCTGGAATATTCAATGTGTGTATTGAAATACATAACTTTATTCAGAAAATGTATGCCCATTTTCATGCTGTTAGGTTAGCCACACACTGAATTTTAGACGCGGGATAAAACTGTATTCCTAATGGGATGTAGGAGAAAATCCTGAGAGTCAAGATAGTATAGTGGTTTTGATGTTGGGATTTAACCCTAAAAGATCCAAGTTCAAATCCTCACTCAGCCATAAAGCTTCCTAGGTGACCTTGGACCAGTCACTATCTCTCAGTTTCACTCCTCACAACCCTGTGACAACAGCCCTATTGCGAGAACAAAAGGAGGGAAGGAACCATATATAGTACCCTGAGCTCCTTGGAGGAAGATATAAACATGTGAAAAATTTAAAAAATGGCATAATGGAACATTTGTAATTCTGCTGAACAGCAGAGGAAAGTAGGGTCATTTCTTTCTACGCACTCTGGCAAAACCTTTAGGTATACTGTGAGAACTGAAATACACAAATCTGTAGATATTATTCAGCAAATGTGATAAAGGGGAATAAATTAGTCATAGTAATTATACTGTATTCCTGGCAATACTGCTAGCAGTTAGGGAATGCGCATGCAATCAAGAAAGGAAAAGTCTGAGCCTTTGTAATTTCCTGTGTCCCCAGTCTAAGTAATCAGACCATGGGGAGAACATTCTTACCCTGTATGAGACTCTTTTTGAATAACACCAAGGAGTAGGAAATGACACAAATACATTTTTTGCACTTCACTTTTACTTCTGCACACCCAAAAGATATCACTGTCTATCTCATTATGGATAGACTGCAGTAGATTTGTTCTAATGATCTATGTTTGAGCACTAAGATTTCTTTTGCCATCTTGGTCTCCAACTTGGAATAAGTCAGAAAGATCTTGCAAGTCCTCACTACCTTCTATATTCTTTAGGTACCGTAACATATTTGTTTTCTTTAGTACAGCAAAAGGGGTGTCCTTCTCCAGCAATCCCAGCAAAAGTTTCTTCATCACATCTGGTGTGTCTTCTCTGCCTTGGAAGTTGGACAGGTCTTGGTTCTTTGGTGAGGTCCATGTAATGTGTGCCTGGGAGATGTCTCTGCCGTTGGCTGTATGCACTTCACCCATGGTATCGTGGAGCCACATCAGTCGCTTTAGCCCTTGAAGGATCCGTCCTCTGTCATGCAGGAGCTGGTGTTCTGTCACTGCTCTTTTACTGAAATGTTAGTATGGTTGAGTAGCAAAAGCATATTCAAAACGAAAGAATACAATATTCCTAGTGTAGCTCATTTTTATAACAAATAAAAATAATAAATTTTGCTCCAGTTCATATTTTTATTAGCTTTAAAAAGGATGTGTGGATGAGACTAGCTGAACATACTCCTGTCCTGAAGAATATTCCTGCACTCCATCACATCAGGCACTTTTTCCCTAGCCTGGTCAGAAACTAGACTAGGAGAAAAATGCCTGGGGTGAGGAAGTGCAGGGAGGTAAGTCAGGAGAAGACCCATCTCTCCTGACCCAAGCATCTATTTTCATCTTAAAATAAGGCATGCTGTACATCCTTTTTAAAATGTGAACACAAATGGAGGTATTTGCTTTCATCTTGTCTAACTTGGCCCTGAATTTGTAACTTGGGATGTTAAACCTGTGAACGAATAACAATTTTCTTATTTGCTTTCCGAGACTTCCAGAGCTTAAGATGCTCCATTTTGCTTCAGATGGAGCAAAACTACTGAAACAGAAATCTCAGTAGCTACTTTGCAGCTGTTGCTCCAAGATGATGATGATGTATCTAAAAGCATCTGCCAAAGCACCTATAGTACAGTTTAAGAAAAATAAGGGGGAGGGAGTGTCACAAATTGTTAAGCTAAACTGTTATATGTTTTCTTTTGTAACATGTGACATTTTATAATTAAATTTTGCAGCAATAGAAAACGTATTCCATCAAAATAATTTGTTAAATTCTTATATAAATGTTCCTTACTTTTCAACTTCTTGACATGTTGCAAAGCAAGCAAGCAATAAAATGAACAAAGATGTCACCATCTGTAGATATCGTTGGGACAAGAACATCTTCCGTCTTGTAATCTGTTCAAGGTTATATAAAATAATATATACTGAAATGTAACCATAACATTGCAGTTAAAATGGCTAATATAGATTTGCTGCGGATTACACAGACTGAAATATATAATTTTTATAACATATTTTAATCAAAAAACATTTTTCAAAGGTTTCAAACTCACAAAGCAAACTAAATATCACAAGTACCATAAGAATTGCTACAGATAATCAAGGTGGTGTGTTTACAGGGGCAAAAGCCATGTTTCCATTGTTTATTAATTTATAAGGCACAAAAGTTTAATCTGAAACAATAAATCATCCTTCCAAAAGGCATTCCAAATATTCTTTTCAGAAAGATTCAAGACATTTGTGCTATTTTATTTATTGTGTAATCACTCATTAGCATTGTGCACTTTATGCCATATCCTTGTATATTGACCTGCAATATAATAACCATATTTTCAATATTAGTTGAAGGAAAATATTTAAGTGATTAAATATTATCAGCATTATCAGGTAGAGTACTTACTGTTAGCTCTGCTATTGGATAATAGTCAAATTGATCTGTGAAGACGCTCCTGTTGCTTGTGGAACTCAAGTGAAACACCTTCTGCAGTGACTGTGTGCATCTTCCAAGCTTCTTTTATAGTCGATCTGTGACCACACTAACAATAGATAGGACTGAACATCACATTCTGTGATAAATATCTTTTATAAATGAAATATGTGCTTCCCTTGTAAGACAATAAACCCTTGGCAATAAAGGCTATTGTCCTGTGGATGATTAAGGAGCTGGGACCTCCTGTATTTCAAATATGTCTCATCGCATTGTAATGATCCTGTCATTTTCACAGCATCGTAAAATCATGTAGGAGGGATTTGAGTCAATGCAAAAGTAGAAGAACATGATGCTTTAAATCACTGGGGACACAAACCAGCCAACTTAAGTACTTCTAAGCTCCATTTATTTTCACTGTCTTCTCTGTGTGCCTTCTCTAAAATCCTGCTGCACATGGAAAATCTGAGCATCCCACATGGATGAGGTGAGTTGTGCAGTCCGGTAGCTCAAAGGCCTTGTGTATGCAAAAGCTGACAAACTAAGGTGGACAATCCAGCTCATAAGCTTTTCCCCACCTAAATGCAAATAGCTTTGCCTGCCTTCTTGTGCAACAAAACTTTTGATATGTCTCTCTAACAAGTACAAGGTTGTAATAAGGGCTGGCCCAAGGTTTTCTGGTGGCTGAAGCAGTGAGCCAAATACTGTTGGCTCATTACCAATGATGATTTAAGGCATCATTACCTGGTCTTTGCTTTTCCTGCTTCCTAGTTTGGAAACTCCCCTTCCTTCCAGACTTGTCCTTTGTTTCATCTTTTTTTTTCCAATTCAGGGAGTGGGAGAAGTGGTGGAGGCAAACTATGAGTGGAGGTGAACTATCAATCTGTTGCATTAGGCTACTGCCGAGCAGCTACCACTGCATCCTGTGGTAGTCAGGCAGCCGCAAGAGGCTCCACGGGAGAAGGGGATATTTGTCCCCTTTCCCCACAGTAAGGGCACAAACAGGCAATGAGTCTACTCGCCTTTGTGCCGGCTATTTAGCTGGTGCAGAGGCGAGGGGGTCTGTATATATATTATTTTATATAACCTTGTTGAACAGAGGTCAAGATCCAACAGCGAAGGTTACCACTGGTCCCACCCCTCCCCCGCCCAGGAACGCCCTCCCACCCAGTCTGAAAAACCAGCCCTACTGGTGATCACCAGCTTGCGTTTCTATCTTCAGGCAGCATTGGGCTGGCATTCACTCAGTGCCAGCTTACTGCATATTTTGCAACACAAGTGCAGGTGGTATGCTTGTACCACCTGTGCTAAGGCCCATAGGATTGGGCTCTTAGTGGGCCTCATAGATCGGCCCGTCGTACTTGTAATTATATGCTCAAGGCAGGAGTTGGCAAATTTTTCTAGAAGGCAGCTTTAAAGAGATGTACATTTGGGCATAAAAGCAAGAGGAAGAATGCTCCTTTCTCTAGCATGTTCTGATCAGACTTCAATTTGGTCCAGAACTTACTGGATCTTTTCCCAACATACTTTTATGTTGTAATTCTAACCTGGAGTTAGGTCAGCACAAGTCACTTGGTATAAGAGTGTTGCAAATGCACACAATGAAGTGTGTTTGCACCATTCTCTGAGTCAGAGAGGCCAACACATGTCTGTGTGCTGGCCTCCCTGACTCCAGGAGTGGTCCAATAAAGTTATGGTACTTTATTGCGACACTCCTGGGCTGGCACATGTGACTTGTTAGGTTAGTATTGCATCCTTAGTGTCAAGACTGAGACTGAGTTTTAAACATCTACATGAAACAATTGGGGGTGATCATCCAGGGGTTTGGTGTGGGTGTCACCAATATGCAGATGACACAACTCCATCTCCTTACCATCTCATTCCAGGGAGGCTGTGGAAATTATAGATCTCTGTCTGGAGGTGGTTGGGGTCTGGATGAGAGCCAATAAATTGAGATTGAATCCAGAAAAGATAGAGGTCCTCCTGGTCAGGAAATGATGCAAGTACTGAGTCATCAACCCACCCTGAATGGGGTCGCATTCCCCTTGCAGAATTGGATGCACAATTTGGGAGTGCTCCTGGATTCACAGCTCTCCCTGGAAAGCCAACAGTGGTGGCCAGGAGTGCGTTTGCCCAGCTTCAACTGGTGCACCAGATGCAGCCATTCCTGAGTTGATTGGACCTGACTACGGTGGTCCATGCCTTAGTGACTTCAAGACTGGATTGCAGTAACACACTCTACATGGGGCTGTCCTTGAAGACAGTTCAGAAGCTGCAATTAGTGCAGAATGTGGTAGCCCAGGTGGTTTTTTGAGCTAAGTGGTTTGACTTTGTTGGATCACTGCTCCAGTGACTTCACCAGTTGCCCATTCATTTCCAGACCCAATTCAAGGTTTTGGCATTGGCTTTGAAAGCCCTTCTTAGTTTGGGTCCAGGTTATACGACGGACCACCTTCTCTCATATTTCCAGTCTGTGCTCTCCGTCAAGTGCCGCCTTTATCCCAAGTTAGGAGGAATGACAGCACAGGTACAAACCTTCTCTGTAATGGTGCCACAACTATGGCGTTTCCTTCTGGGGGAACTAAGAACTGCTCATGATCTTTCAGCAAGGGCTCAAAACATTTTGTTCCACCTTTGCTTGTATGCTTGCTTGTTGTCTGTCCTGTGTCTCTATAGCAGTGCTTTGGCTTAAGTAACGCCCTCCTCCAAGTTGTTATTGCTAATTTTTTATTTTATA